>JAKUCG020000173.1:600000-882269 GCA_022539655.2 Ceriodaphnia dubia
TTCTGTCTCAGCAACACAACGTGTTTGTATATCAAATGCTTCTTTCCGGTGTTCATATATCTATTTCTAGACGAGACTTTGAATAAATTAAATTCATCAAGGAATAGCATTGAAAAGAGCTATGAAATGCACAAATATTTGATTGTACAGCATTTTAGTTCAAACGAAATTTTGGATCAATAGACCTTGGCAACACCGCTATTTTCTCAGTTGACAGTTTCGTCTGCAAAAAAAAATTGTGTAAAGAAAAGTCATAGCACGTGTCTGGTGACTCTGGTCTGCGAGGACCATTTGAATAAAATGGACTCTTCTACTGAAACAAAAATAAATAAAGTGGATTCCACTTCAGAAGTTAAAACAAGTGCGGCGAAGAAAAAAACGCCAAGCAAGAAAGGCAGAATTATTGTTCGAAACTTGTCCTTTAAGGTATTATGAGAAATTTTGTATACGCCTGTGCATTTGCTAAAAATTTTAAGTTTCCTTAGGCAACAGAGGAAGCTGTTCAGAATTGGTTCTTGAAATATGGAGAAATTGAAGATGTCAAATTATTAAGGAAACCCAATGGTACATTGGTTGGCTGTGGTTTTGTCCAGTATAAAACTGTTCCTTGTGCGGCCAGGGCGATTAAGGAATGCAATGCAAAACCATTCTTGGGTACATACATTTTTTCCATTGAAATATTATAGCTTGGTTTTATCATATAATTAAAAATGCGGTTTTTGTAGGAAGACAAATTGCAATTGATTGGGCCATTCCTAAACAGCAGTATGCCAGCGCTCATAACAAAGCTGAGGACACTCAGAAGTCAGAGCCTACCAGCCAAAAGGATGAGGATAAAAAAATGGATGATGAGGAAGGAGATGATGATGAAACAGAAGAAAAAGAGGATGATGATGATGATGATGGGGAAGAAGGAGAAGAAGAGGATTCTGAGGCTGATGATTCAGATGAAGGCTCAGATGATGAGGAGAGTACAAACAAGGATAAAAAAGACTGGAAAGGAGACAACACTGAAGTTGAGCGGAAAAGCGATGTTGGAGAAGGAAAGACACTGTTTATAAGAAATTTGGATTTCGCCACTACTAGAGACTCTTTGAAACATTACATGGAACAGTTCGGTAGTGTTAACTACGCGTTACTGTGTATGGATAAAGTTATGGAGCGTCCAAAAGGAACTGGATTTGTAAAATTCAATGTAAGTCGGATTGTTTTTTGTTTATTTTTTCTTCTTTTTTTTATTAATAATATATGTGTACATGTAAACGAGTTACTAACTTTACATGCTAACTGTGTATTAGGATGCCGAATCAGCCAAAAAGTGCTTAGAGGAATTCCGTGCTTCGTCTCTGCTACTTGATGGACGTGTATTAAATGTGGCTGTCGCCGTGACCCGTGAAGACCTGGAACGGCAAAAGCAAGAGGAAGAAAAGAAAGAACACAAGGATAAGAGAAACCTGTTTCTTGCCCGTGAAGGATGTAAGCGCAAGCAAATCCTATTGATGTTTGACATTCTATTAACCCAATACCTACAGTTATCAGACCCGGAACGCTGGCAGCTCAAGGTGTGTCACCAACCGACATGGCGAAGAGGCAACAAAATGAACTTTGGAAAAAGCAGATGCTTCGGAATCTTCACATGTTCATTTCTCGCGAGCGTCTCTGTGTACATAACCTTCCTCCTCGAATGACAGATCAACAGTTGGCCAAGCTTTTTAAGAAAAATTCTTCTAAAGATGCGAAAGTTATCGAGGTACTTTTGGTTTACAGTACTGTAGAAGGCATACGCAAGAGGGATACTATTTTGTATCTTTTAGGCTCGTATTATGCGGGACCTAAAAACCGTAGGAGAAGGAAACGTTCACCCATCCAAAGGATTTGGTTTTGTAACGTTTAGTAATCATGAAGATGCAATGCTCGCTCTGAGAAATATCAACAATAATCCCAATATTTTTACGAAAGACAAGGTAATCCTAACGATTTTTTTCTGTTTTGGTTCGTGTTTTAATTTAAAATTGTAATTTTTTAAAAACTATACAGCGACCTATTGTGGAATTCAGTGTAGAGAATCGCGCAGCCGTGAAGGCTAAACAGCAACGTGTCCAAAAAAGTCTGGAAAACGTCAAAAAAGGCAAAAAAGAGAATCTTTTGACGAGTCACTCGGCGACCCAGGATAACTTGCCGGCTGCTCCAGAATTCAGTGGAGCTAAAGCTGATCCCAAAATTAAAGGCTTGCCGTCACATAGAGGACCTAAAATCCGACATCGCAAACGACCTAGCCCACCTGATGCTGACGTTAATCAGCCAAAGAAGCCGAAGATCCGAAGGAAAATGTTTAAAAATCCTGAAAACAAAAAGGCATCGATGAAAAAGAAAGCCGCTGAGGTAAATATGAATACAACTGATAGGGAATTTATAGCTACAATTTTTCACTTGAATGTAGGGTTCGGTCACCAAAAGGAATTCGACAACTGAAAAGAAAGTTGGTGGGAAAGAATCTAAAACAACAAGGGTTTTTTCGCAAAAATCAAGTGGAAAAAAGAGTAAGTGGTTTGACTCGTAACTTTTATGTGTTTAATAAACGATTTGGACAACGTAAATTATTTGTCGTTATTATTGCATTTTGAAAGGCTGGTGTTTAGAAACCATTTGTATTCCGATAAGCTTGTCGCGTAATTTACAGAGGTGTGACAACATACACATAATATTTTCCATTTCATTCATCATTTCAACTTCAAAAACACAAGTTTCAAGGCTGCGACACGTTACGAAGAGCAAATCGAGAACTGAGGAGAGGGGGAGGGGATGCAATAGAGTGGCAAGATCAGAGGAAGAGAATGGATGATAAACATTTACAACAAGGGTTGGTCGTACGTTGTGGTAACAATAACCATATTTTCATGACTCAATTGTTACTCTCGATATTTAAAAAAAGCCTGCAAATCATTTCTTTCATTTTCTCACTGTTGGGTACGAGCCGCACGGGAACGGGCAGCCCACGAAGCGGACGTGGCAGGTAGAGGGTTGGTTGGATGCGAAAACGAGGGCCGTGTTGGGGCTGGTGGATTGGTCGCTGGCTGTACGGGTCTTTCAGGTGGCAGAGTTGCTGTCTGACCCACCCACTGAGCGATGGGTGTATTCCGGTAGGCTCGAGCTCTTTGCTCTTTATCTTCAGATGATGCAGCCACGTCAACGGGCATTGCTACTGGGTTTGGTGCGACGGGGAGGGCTGAATTAGCTGTTGCTAACCCATTACTGCTACTTCCGTTAGCTCCAGAGGCTGGCTTCTGGGCTCCACCAAACTTGAGCATATTCCAGTCAAACACGTAATCGTATGTGAAACGTTGCCGGTGAAACAGGTTGCGGAAGAGGTGTCGCAAGTATGGATAATCTGGCTTTTCCTCAAAGCGTAACGACCGACAATAGTTGAGATATGTGGCGAATTCAGCTGCAAATAACGGTAACTGTCAGATATGACGCCGATAAGATACACAAACGAAGACAATGACTTACCGGGATATCCGCGGCAAAGTTCTTCGACGGATGTCGACATTTTCTTCTCTGAAATGATTTCATACTTCTGTCTCTTAGTGGCTGCACGCAAACCTTGCCAGGGAAGCGAGCCTCGGTTGAAATACATTAACACGTAGCCAAGGCTCTCCAGGTCGTCGCGTCTACTTTGTTCTGTTGGACAAAACACATATGAAGGACGCCTTTGTAAGATTGAAACACTGTTGCAGGCTCAAATCTTACCAATTCCAACATGTGTGTGAATTGAAGCATATCTTGCAGTTCCAGTCAGGTTTTTATTCTCTCGGTAGGGAATGTGGGCATTGGTCCGAGCATCGCGGTATTTTTTAGCCAGACCAAAGTCAATGATGTAAACAAGGTTACCTCTTTTACCTGAGAGATAATAAATTATTGTAGCATGTATACATACAAAATAATGGAATGAAGGAGAAACAAATGCAACTCACCTAGTCCCATAAGAAAATTGTCAGGTTTAATATCTCTGTGGATGAAATTCTTAGAATGGATATATTCAATTCGGCAAACAAGCTGATCAGCCAGGAGGAGAACTGTTTTCAGGGAGAATCTTCGGGAACAAAAGTTGAAGAGGTCTTCCAAGCTTGGTCCCAAAAGTTCCATCACCATGACATTGTAGTCTCCTTCAGAGCCACACCACTTTACAGCAGGGATTCCCACCCCACCCTGCAGCATTTTGTAGAACCTTGATTCTATATGGAGTTGGGGATGCTTGGTTTTTATGCATTCTAACTTGATGGCAACTTCTTCCCCAGTAGCAATGTTGGTGCCTAAATGTGAAAGCAAACATGAGAGAAATTGGACACAGCACAAGAAAGAAATTAGAGAGTGACTGAGAGAAAATGGAACTTACCAAGATAAATATCACCAAATGAGCCACTGCCAATTTTGCGTCCCAACCGATACTTGTTACCGACTCGTAATTCCATAGTCATCTTAAATATAAATGGGCAGATGCAGAAATGAAGTGGTAAACAAATGGAGGGCAAGGCCTTGCAAATGCAAAAAAACAAAGGACAACTCGCCCGTCAACTTCTGAAAGCTGACTACTCAAAACCAATCAGGGGACAAATAAGCTAAGAAATTCAGATTGAATCGACTTTCAAAAGACGAAAGATTAAACGGCAAATCGAGTTACAGCATCCTTTCGTTGATTAAAATAGGGATGTCTTAGAAAATTGTGGATGCAAAAACAAGTCTTCGAAGAGACTCGAGAATTTCTTTCTCTCCTTCCCTTTCTCTCGATCCCTTTCCTCCGTTAACAGAGAAAATCAAACCTACGTTGCCAGTAGAAGGAAAACCAAAAAGGACTGCTTTGTTGTCGAAATGTTTCTTGAAACACTAATTTCCAACGGATTTGACTTAATCGTTTAAAAAGACAATATTCCAATTGATTTTATTGACTATTCCAAGTTTTAGAAATATTACGTTTGTAAACCGAAATTTGACGACTCTGAAAGGCTTTTTGACATTTGCGCTTATTGGTGAGCGGTCGTGTACCCCTCTTGCCGTAAAAGGCTGTCGACAATTCGATTTTTGTATTTACTAGGTAGTCACGTGTTTGTCCCCGTGCCCCGAGACGCATTTCTACATTTTCTAGAACAACAATGGATAACGACCGGGAATCAAATCAGCATGAAGATACCAAAGAATTGGCCTTTTACTCGGATGGCGCTAAATATTGGGAGCAAGTTCCACCTACAAGTATAACCCTTGCTAACCGGATTGCCAAAAACCAGGTGTTAATGAAACTTGTGCTCTTTTTCTTTAGTTGATGGAATGCTTGGTGGACTCTCTAGGATTTCGGATATTGATCTCAAAGGATCTCAACGGTTTTTGAATTCCATATATCAGGTACTAATGATTATGGGAGTGTTAAAAGTTGAGTTATGTGAATGATCTTTTGCAGCTTGTTGAATGTCCAGGCAAAGAAAGAGCATTAGATGGTGGAGCAGGAATTGGACGGGTTACACAGGGTTTCTTAATGAAAAACTTCTCTGTTGTAGACTTAGTTGAGCAGGATAAACACTTTCTAGAAGAAGCCCAAAAAAATTTGGCATCAACAAACCACAGAGGAAAATTCTTTAATATAGGTATGCCACCTTTTACAATTCCTTTGTTACTGTTTGAATCCAACTTTTAAAAATATAGGGTTGCAGAAATTTACACCTGAAGTTGCTGTTTATGATATTATTTGGGTGCAATGGGTATTGGGACATTTGACTGATGACGATTTAGTATCATTTCTTAAACGTTGCAAGTAAGACTGGCCAAAATTTGGTGACTTGTCATTATTTAAGTCATTTTTTTTTTCATTTTTAGGAATGGTCTCAAACCAAAAGGTTTGATTGTTTTGAAGGAAAATTTAACTTCTAGTGGTGAAGTAGAAATGGATGATGCAGATTCATCTGTGACCAGACCACCAAATTTGGTCATTGAATTGATACAGAAGGCTGGACTACGTGTTATAAAAGAACAAAAGCAGCAAAGATTTCCCTCTGACTTATATGAAGTGCGAATGTTTGCTATACAGCCAGTATAGGAAAAATACCCCCCCCCCCCAAAAAAAAAAAAATAAAAAAATAAAAAAATACATGAGACTTCTTAGCTCAGTTTTTCTTTATGGCATTCAAAAATATGAAACAATAATATCTAAAGCACTTGTGAAACAAATCAAAAGGCAAGGACGATGACATGAAAAAACGGAACTTCAGTTTGGCACAGGCTCACGTCCTTTGATAGGATAAAGGCAAAAGATGATACATCAAAGTGAAGGGGAAAAAATCATAGCAGTTTAGATTTTGGATCTTGAGAAAAAGAACTCCAATCCGTGCTTAAACACGACTGCCAGTCATTTAGTTGAATGGCCGCACACTGAGGTGCAGTATCAACGTAGCAAATATCTTGGATAACATAGAAATCGACAGTGGTTTTATCCAAATAAGAAGATATGTCATTCTTCATAAGTTTCAGCAAAGTTTTCTCCCGACGGTTAGTTCCCGACTTCCCGCCGTCAGTAGGTAATAAATATTTTTCCCACGTCTTCTGAGATGCGTTGTCTTTAGTATCAAACGGTAAATTATCGTCGCCGACTTGTGGAACAACCAGGAACTCGGTCGCAGCAATTTTCTTTCCTTCATACACGATGACCACCACCCATACTCCTGGCCTCAGAGGAGTATCGATTTCCAAGTTTTGACTGTTCACCTTTTTAAAAAATAATAATGCATGGTTTTGTTACAAAAGTAAGATCAGTTGATTCTGAAGAAATTACCTTAGAACTGTCAGAAACATTAACTTGGTAAACGGCCCTAACGTGGTCTTCTGGGTCAAACCAGACTAGATTAGCCATTTTCACAGTGGTGTTAACGTGGCCAGTCCATTTATAGATGGCTGTCGGCTTCGACGATGACCACAGAACTCCTAATCGGTTGCGTAAAACTTGCTCCTTAGGGTCGTAGTCGGATCCGACTTGAAGAATACTAAGAATCCTTGGTGAGTCCGTGAAGTGAGTGGTCTTGCTAAGGGGCTTGACTAGCGTCTCGAATTTTACATCCTTTTCTTGAACTTCGAAATGTATCAGATCACCTTGATAGTGATCGTGGCGAAAGTAAGAAGTTATAGCAATAATCCGACTTGGTCTAAGGCGTGGACATTCATTGATACGGTTCTGTAACAACAGAGAGATTGCATGTTGGGCCAGGCTTGCTGTGATGGCCAGAAGAGCGTTGTTGGGCTTAGGTGTCAAATCAGACGTGTGATAGGCGCTTTCCCAATACCTATCCCATCCGGGATAACCCAGTGATGAGTTGGTTAGTTGTTCTTCCAGTCGATTCATGATACTCTGGTCGAGAGCCGCCTCAAACTTGCGTGCAAAAAATACCGTTGACTTTGCCATAACCGATGTGAGATGAGTCCAATCCGCTGTCCGGAAAACCATTGGGGAGCATCCGCACCAGTCGACAACATGCCGGTGTTGGCAAAGGCATCCTTGACTCCTTCGCCATAACGTCATCCTCAGATTGTTGTCGGCATAGCTGTCGCAAAACTTGGAATTTAAAATAAGTACGTGGAAGAAAGATTCTGCAGGCAGGAGAGTATAGCGGTAAAAATCTTTTAGTCCACGCAGGAGAGGATCGCTGCTCTGAGAGGGTGTTGTAGCGTATTGAACCACCTCTCTAGTCAGTCCAACCCAGTCAGATCCTCCATCAATTCGAATACCAGCCGGTAAGTTACGATCGCCCACTCGCCACATACGGCTTTCGCACTGATGAAATACTCTATCTAATCCTTGTTTGTGGATAAACTGGCGAGTCTGCCGTCCGTGGGATTTGAGAAAGTTCCGTCCGGGATTAGCGGCCAAAAGGGCTTCCAGACTTTCAATGGACCGCAGTGGGAAGTCAGATTCGCTCAAGTTGAAAACAAATTGCCACTGACTATCGATTTCCAATAGTTGCTCCATGGATTGAAGCAGTACATCTAGTAGGGAAGCACCTCCCCATATTGAAGATTGTCGTTTTCTTGATAGACGGATGTTGGGATACTCGAGTTCCAGATGTAATAAACTGCGAAACAGGTAATCTTGCCTGGCATCAACGTGGATTAAATAAACATGATGAGGCCTATATATGATTCTAAGGAGACGAGTGACTTGGCGCAAAGCTCTGCCATTCAGTGTAAGAATGAAAGCTATTTTTGCCGTTCCATTCAATGTAGAATCTCTTAGTTTCGGAGAGTCTTTCGTAGGAACACCAGAGTCAAATACTTCTGTAGCATCCACACCTCCACAAGTTTGACTAGACTGGCCATCACAAACAACACCGCAATAAGTTCTCGTTAGAAGGTGTTCCAAAGACGGTTTTTTATTGCCGCAGTAGCACTCATTTCCGTTGTGAACGCCGGCATACATGTACGCTGACGATGCACACAAGTCGATGCACTTTTGAACAGTCAATCCTTGTTGTTTGACACCATAAGAGGAGAGCAATCTTGATTGATTGTTGTCATCATGGAAGCACCCTAAAGAACTTCCAGGAACCGAATTTTTGCGGGGGCAGTAGTTAGGTAGTCTTTCTGGAACTAGTTGATTGTTCTTCAGTCTACAAGCAATATCACTCAACTCTTCCTTGCACTTTTGGGTTGTTGCTCTCTTGATGGCAGAGAGAGCTGTCTTTCCGATAGAACCACACACAGACTTGCTCAAACCAGGCAATTCTTTCTCCTTCACAGGAATCAATTGTGTTCTTGATGAGTCAGAAGAACCAAACTCGGTAGGACCTTCTGTGTCCTTTACTTTTGCCAGCAAATAGAAAACGAGTAGGCTTTGAAATATAAAAGCAACGGCTATAACTAGCAAAAAATACGTCCGAAACTGCCGGCACATTAGACAGCGGAAGAAGTTTACCGACATTTTCGCAACAACGCTTTCCTCCTACCGACTTCTCTCTTGCAATTCATCTAGGATTTCGAAATGAAGTCGAGGTTTCGGATGTTTCAACAGATATTATATATCTTATCGAGACACTTTTGGGCGAGTTTCCTGTCCAAACACTTGTTCCCACATCTGTTCAATTGTTTTCGTCTGCCTGCCAGCTGTGATCCTTTTTCCTTAAAAATTTTAAATCTAGCTTCTAGATGGCGTTTGAACATTGGTCGTTGTTTTCAGAAAAAATGTGTCGATTGCGTTTCAGTATCGATTTATAAACGATGGCGGCTACTAACGGATCACACGTGGATTTGGAGGATACTGTAGAATATTGGTTGTTTCCCAATTTACCCGAAGATGCTGACG
The DNA here is from genome assembly GCA_022539655.2 of Ceriodaphnia dubia. NCBI lineage: Eukaryota > Metazoa > Arthropoda > Branchiopoda > Diplostraca > Daphniidae > Ceriodaphnia > Ceriodaphnia dubia. Next base: position 609,335 of record JAKUCG020000173.1, read on the forward strand.
AATTTGAGCAGTTGGATATATTCCGGACTAAATGTTTCACCTATCTTCACGCTCAGAGCCAAAATTATATTTGGCATGAAGATTCCATCAACTTGAGAGCGATTCCCCAACGGACTTTTGCTGGTAAATCAATCCATCTAACACCCTGTAGCAATTTGTGATGTAGTCTCTTTCTGCCTACCACCTGGGTAACGGTGGGTTTCAATCACTCGGTTTCCTTGGGTTCGTAATAATAACTCTTGGCTCTGGCGCCTAACACCGTACAGTGGGGGTGCGGCCATTGTCATCATTCGGCCTTGAACGTCTGTCTACTTTTTCCCTTAGTTTATTTGGATTTTTTTTTTGTTTCGGTGCCTGTGGTGGGCTAAAACCGTTCATATCTCCATGAGGGGTGAACATTTCTTTTCCTTTCTTTTTAAACGAGGGTGAAAGTTTTTCCTCGTTGGCTTCTCTGACGACCATTTTTCTAGGTACAAGGTTAAACTTGGATTTGTTCGCCGTTTTTGATTGGATTTCTGTAGGGAAGATAACGATGGTCAGCTGTTGAATAACTTAAAAAAAGAGGGGAGGCGAAGGTTTTTAACTTTTTTTTTTCAAAGAAAAGGAGGAGCTTGAGGGCGTTAAGCAAAGGGAAAATTTGAATTACATTATTATTTGAAACTTGTTTTCTAGAGACATTGTCGTAGATCGTCTCTCTTTTGTGTAGCAGAGGAGAGATACGACCGGAATTCAAGGCCACGCGGTTTCATGTAACCTCAAGTTAATATAAAACGAGGAGCTGAAGCGTTCCGAAGAAGAAATCAGGTTTCTGTTTTCGTGTGTAGGGGAGACCGGGGCTGGTTGGGACAAATTTTTGAAAACAGCCTTTGTTATTTTTTAACTGTCCCATAACAGCCAATAAACCATCGTACTTGAACGTATTCGAAAGCCTGTTTTTCCGTCTTTTAGAATATATTTTTTTCAAGTATAGTTAGTTAGTGGACATCTAACTGCGATTTTTTAACTAAATGGCCTTTGGTTGAGTAACACTAAAAATTGTACGGGGTTGCTTGGGACATGTCACTAAAATGGGAATTTGTTACTGTTAATTTGTGAATTGACGAAAACGAAGATACCCATTCAAATCACAATTGAATTTCCATGCCGATGATGTATAAAAATAATGGAAAAAGTATGAAGAAAGTAGTAAAATTACCCGAAAACTAAATTTCTTGATGAAAATCTCCATTTTTGGTTCTGGGGGCTGGCCTTACTTGGGAAAAGGAGGAGACATGTATGAAATCGGTTCTTATATGCGATCGATAGGTAACACGATATATATCGACATTTAGACAAAAGAGTATCGATTGTACTTTCCCGCCGAGTCAAGACATGTGTGCATGTTGAAGATTTTGCTGTGTGAAACATAAGAATACGTATGTAAATCTTTTGTGTCTTGTAACAGTGAGTCAGTGATTGAAATATTGGATTTTATTTGGACTGACGAGCGGTATGTATTTGACTGTTATTCAGAAAATCAAAATGTTCAATAGTTTTAGGTATCATGAGGCAGTAAAAGTTAAGAATTGATTCAGCCTAGCACCCACTCGTTTGTCTCATATTTGTTGTGTTATATCAAAGCTGCTTATCTCATTACCTTTCCAAAAGTTTAGTGTAGCAGCAGGCTTAATTTTATTCAGATCCCTAATTCTGTTATTGGAATGTTCATATAGATGGTACGCAATTACAAACGAAAGAAGGCTACTGAGCCTTTAACTGAAGCCCAAGTAAAAGAAATTATAATAAGAAAACAAACAAGTGGTTTCAGCCTTCGCAAAGAAGCTCAAATGGGCAGCATGTCGAAATCAGCTCTTCATCGTTTATTTAAGAAGATCCATCTCATTGACACCAATACTTTTACATTTAAACGAACTTTTCATAATCGACAAGTGTTTACTCCAGCCCAGGAAGCCGAAATTGCAGCTTATCTTATTGTTGCCCAAAAGTTGAATCATGGTCTCACACCGGAAGATACGAGAAAACTAGCTTACACTTACGCTAAAGCAAATCACATCGAAATGCCTTTTCAATGGCAAGCAAAAGAATCAGCCGGATCGGACTGGTTTTCTCTATTCATTAAGCGAAATCCCACCCTTTCTATCAGGAAGCCCGAACGAACGAGTCAAGCTAGAGCCGCAGCCGTCAATCACCCAGTGATTGACAAATTTTTTGATGATTTGCTCGAGTTATTTGTCAAGTATAAATTCCCCCCAAAAAAGATATATAACTGTGACGAGACAAACAATCCTACAGTGGTAGACCCACAAAACATTGTTGCTGAAAGAGGAGCGAAAGCAGTAGGCTAAACATTTAATCAGAATTCATTTAGTCAATGTTATAGTCAAGCTATTGATTGTTTTTCTAGGTGGCAAGCTCAAGTAGTGGAGAACAAGGCATCAATGTCACTATGTTGGCTTTTGTTAACGCAGACGGTGATGCGTTTCCTGGAGTGTTTGTTTACCCTAGAAAACAAGTAAACCTTCAAAAGATGGTTGACTTGCCGGACGGTTTCCTTCCCTTAGCACACCAGAGTGGCTGGATGAATGAAGATCTATTCTTGGAGTCCCTTAAGCATTTCAAGAAACAAGTGGTTTGTTCACCGGAAGAACCAATTCTTTTAATCTTGGATAACCACAGTAGCCATATTGCGTATCCAGTTGTTGATTTTTGCAAAAAACAAGGAATAATTCTTTTTACGTTGCCTCCTCACACCTCGCACGTCCTGCAGCCCCTTGACAGGGGTTTATTTGGTCCTATGAAAGAAGACATCAAGAAAGAACATCGTGAATGGATGAGACTACATCCTGGACAAAGAATTGGCATTTATGATGTGCCAAGATTGACTAGACGACCGTATGAAAAGAGGTTCAATCCCCAAAACATCAAATCATCATTTGCTGCGTGCGGCATATATCCTTTCAATCGACACGCGATTGCAGAAAATATGTTTGCCCCTTCATCTGTTACTGATCTACCTGCAGGTATAACAAGGGAAACATTCCATTACAGATTACCCGTCCAATAACAATCGATTTTTTTAGTTGCGCAAGAAACCATAGCACCGCCACCACAATTACCCGGCAGTCAGCAAACGGATGTTCCAGCACAACCATTGGTAAATGATCAAATTCTCAACCAACTGACCACAAATGGTTCGTCAAACAGTTATTAATTTATTATCAAATCGTGACCTAGCTAATAACCAATAAATTCCCTTCACAGGTGATATGCCAATCCGAATCAGCGTGCCTAATCCGTCGGTTTGTCAAGGACAATTGCATACTGTGGCCCAGTACATCTTGACGGTCGAATGTGCTACTGGTAGACTTATTTTGACTCCTTCTTCCACACCTCCCGGGACTGCCTTGCCATCCAATGAAGCACTTGGTTTACCAGTTAATGGAGAAGAGGGAATGAATACACCACAACCCACTCCGTCAACTTCCAATGGAGTGCCTCGACACTTGACTCCGGAGGAAGTTTTACCTCACCCACGAGTAGCCCAAACTGGACCAAGAACTGCAAGGAACAAGAATAGAGGTGCATCTCGCGTATTGACAAATTCCCCAGAATTGGCTAAACTGAAGGAAACATACGATGCAAAAGTATTAAAAGAACAAAATCGGATGTTAAAGGAATCTTCGAATATTCCAAAGAGATCGCAGAAAAAAGTAGGATTTTTATTTTAGCTTTAGCTTTCCATTTTGTATGATTTTTTTCTACTTATTATCATATCCTTTTTTGTATGAGTAGGCTTTACGTGGAAAGGCAGGAGGAGGATCGATAGTTTTGACAGATGAATCATTAAACTCCACCGTCAATCCGTCTGTCTCGACATGTGCAGACATTCCTCCCGCCCCTTTGGTGTCAAAGACAAGAAAATCAAGAAAGAAAACCACTGTGTCGAATGGTTTGGAAATTAATGACGAAAATGTTCCTCCTGGTGAAGTTGTTTCAGTTCTTCCTCGCGTCTGCGCTAGTCCAACTATTCAACCTCAAACTCGTATTCAACGAACAAGGAAACCCCGTGCTGTCAAACGGCAACTCTTTTAGATGACGGTTTTTGACAATTAATTTAAGTACTAAGTACTTTTGCTTTCACAAATTGTCATTGCTTTTAAATTTTGTTGGTGCTAATCACCACTGCTTTCCAATTGTTGAAACGTTCCTGAATTTGTGATCCTACGAAACTATCGCATTGTTTCAATGCGTATTTCAATGTACAACAAAGAATATCGTCTAATCTTTCCCTGTGGTCGTGTGATCTCAAACCATTTTAATGTTCACTTGGTTCACTGAAAAAATTATCATTAAGTAGTCCTGATTAAAATGGCAATACCTGAGAGGATCTGCAACTCATAATATAATTAATCTGGAGTGTTTACTTAAAAAGTTAATTTGCTGTTTCCAGTTGTTGGAAATACAAATGCTTCTTTTGAATACAATTGTCTGCGTTTATTACAGTAGCAATGGAGGCGGTTACCCCAACACAAATCCACACTCGTGCTTTCACTCGTAGTTCACCAGTTGTATCACATTGAAATGAGGTTAACAGGATAGTAAATATTCAAGGGGGTAAGGCTAATCGACGTATGTAGAACCACCGGATTGAACAACTTTCTGGAGTTTTAAAGGAATTCGTTGAATGAGTTGCTTGACGAATTCATCGGTGCATACATTTTGCCACATTAGGGATATCTCTCTCCACAGACCCTCTTCACTTGTAGCCTTTACGTTGTCCTCAGTCAACTTGTTCAACAAGTATAGCCAAACAGTCTCAAGAGGCATTACATCACCGAAGGACTTCGGCCAATCCAGTACAGCAAAGTAATCCTTATTCTGGGCTGCAAACTGCATAACAGATTTGCTACGATGAACAGGAAACCTAAAAACATGAATAGTATTTATATTCAATCAGTAAAAAAAGGATATATTAGATTTCTTTACCAGTCATGCACAAGTCCAATTTGTTTTGATCGATCTCTCTTGCCCAAAGGTAGAATATATTGTTGGAGGATACTCTTGTATTTTGTTGAATCAAACTTGCCAGTTACTCGGCATAAAGAAGCCATTGGAGATGATGAAGAGATAACACCCCAAACCAAGACAGTGTTGGACACTTCTTTTTCTGTGCCAAAGTTTAACGATATATTTCCATCACCGTCGTAACTAAAATAAGTTAACAGATTAACAAATTAGAACACAATACAGTACTTGTTACCATAAATAATGTGTTGGTACCTAAAACGTTGAGAATCTCCATAGGCCACAGCATCAACATACTTTTCTATATCTCTCAAACAATTACTAGCTCCCTTTTCTCTATTTATTTTCATTTCTTCGGTTATTGTTGGTCTAAACATTTTCCACGTGTTGGAACAGCTAAACAAAACAATGTAAACAATTGTAATACGTTCGTCACGTTGTTTTCATAGTAATACGTCGTCTACTCAATCAATCGATACTTTGGAAATGAAACGCTGCCTAAGGGAGTTTGCCTCTTTCCTCTCCATGGATATGCCCCTCCCACTGGGTTGGTCGATTTTGTCCCAAACAACCCCGACCTTGTTGTCCCAACCAACCTCACACAAAGGGATTCTACATTTCTTATAACTGCATGTAAACGATAACAGAAACGAAAAACATGTGTTAACAAAAAAAAAAGAAGAAGAAATTTCCTTTCCATTGGCACATTTTACAATTTTTTTAACGATTTCCATGTTGACATATTTCAAATTCAAAAATCGCTGATTTTTAGGCCAAAAAGTGGGAAAACACATTTCTTGTGCTATCTCCCATAATATTGGTCACTTTCTAACAAAACTTCGTGGCAACATGCGCCATACTATTATCCTTATCTGGTAGAAAAATTGAAATTTTAGAAAGTCGGGAACATGTTAAAAACCTCGACGTCCCACTTCGCCCCTGTCCCAGCCAGCCCCGGTCTCCCCTACGGTGTCCATGATGGCAAAGAGATAACACAAAGACGAGAGTAAGAGGGAGACCATCAAGGGTCGTCCCTTGAGCAGGAACCATTTTTGCCTTCACTTTGTGTGGATTCCCTCTCCCCGACCATCACCTGTCTGTAGATGGTCGATAATGATGACGAAATGAAATAGCAGTTCCAGCAAAGTTTTCACTTTGGTAGGGAAAAAATATTTTTCAAGGTTGAAACCCCTGTAACAGATGTTACGTCATGAGCGGCTCGTCGGGGTCGTTGTAAGAATGTTCAATCAGCGAAAAAAAAAATAAAGAGAGATTTTTCAGGTAGTTCCTTTCTCATCACTTTTGGTAGTTTCTCTTTTTTTTCTCTTCTGGCAACAACAAAGAAACAGAGCGTGTGTGCCGTTTCCTTGTGCCCGGATAAAATCCGACATCAAGTAAAATCCGGTTATGACATCTAAAGGAACCGTTTTACATAAATAGTGTGGAAAGTGTCCCTGGTAAGATTCTTCGATTTCAAACTGTACCTTGGCCCAGGTGTGGCTCGACACCTGGGCTGATCCGGCTTCTCATTTGTCCACTATTTGGATTGAATGCGGTTTTTTTTTGCCTTCCTACCAATTCTACCATTCTTTTTTTCCGGGAATAACAGTACTCTGGCTGTTTTCTATCATGTCACTTCATTGTTTATTGGTATTGTTTGCTGTGTTTTTTTCTTCTTTATTTTGTTTTTATTTTTGTCGTTATTGTTGTCGGTATGCGCGATACAACGGACTGATTCCCCTCCGGTGGGTCGAATGATTTTCTCTGTTGGCCCGTCCTCTTTTATATTCTTTCTGCCATCGTTTCGTGCTGTCTTTCATTCGACATGACGTAGACTTGCAATTTGGATTCGGGCAACGCATAACGGAGAGACCTCGGCTCTTTAAAGCGATTCTCTCGTCAAACCGTCTCATCGACAGTTAACTCAACCGACAATTTGGCAGCCCGACTCTAGGGTACCGAAATTTCCGTATGATAGGTACACGAGGTTATTTGCCCGACGACCGACTTGTGTGAAATACATCGCTCTAAATGCGGTGGTGGGTGAATTTTCGGATGTTGTGCACTCAATACCTTTTTTTTGTTTTGTTTTGTTTTTTCTCAGGTAATAACACCCCGGCTCACCTGTACGGTAGGACGCGGTTCGGTTGCAGCGTAGAAGATGAATGGTCAGTAAATTTCACGTATTTTTATAGGGTAATCAAATAGTCATCCACGTTGACCATTTTCAGGTTCATTGTCCACCTGTTTCGATGCCTCAGCGAGACCGAAGATGATGTCGTCATTAGGTGGGTTTATTTACGCTATGACTCAATATTATGTTCTCGGTATCACCAAGTGTAAAGATATGAATAGGATTATGGCGATTGGAAGATGTGTGTATTCACGGTCGATTGCGCGAAAAACTCGTTAATCGGAATTACCCGTCTGATGCAATAGGACCTGACCCTGTTTCACGGGCAGGCGGCCTTCAGCCGCTTCCCGAATGCGGTCTCTTCTATTTTTTGACTTCCAGTTGTTGTTGTCTGTTTGCGTTTGCGCAGAGCAGGTAGTAGTAGTCGTAAGAGCAGCAGCAGCAGTTGTTGTAGAAGTCATTTTCGTCGTCTTACATGCTATCCTTCTCTCTCGGGGAGTGCGTTCTTGACACGGTTTCTGGGTCGGCGGAATCAGTCGAGAAGCGTCCAACATAAACGGAAGGAAGTGTGTCCAGTCCAAAATATGGAACACGAACGATCGAACGGGCGGCAGCGCTGGGCATCCGACCTTGATGCCGGGGACATAAGAAAGGAGAGATAAAAACACATTTTGAAACGGTCCCTTCATAAGACACGCTGACAAAACACGCATACGTTGGAAGAGCGTCTAAAAGGCGGAGAGTGTGCTTGAAGGTTGCCCTTCCATCTACGATTCAAGGGCGGTGATCATTTTCACCGGCCGTGACCATGCGCCAAGGGCCAAGACTCTTGAGGTTCTTCGAACAAAATTGCTATAGGCTCATCGATGACTGCGCTCAAACAACCCTACCCTGTCGTCGTAGCTATCCGGTTTTATTCCTTGACGATTCAAGCCGCGCTTTGATGGGTTATTTTCGTAGCAACTGGCCTGACTAGCAGCAAAGTTGGACGAGCGAGCTATATCTAATGTCGATGAAGGATGATGATATCTACAAGGCCGTAAGATGAGAGAAAGAGACTCTACATTCATCGCCGTCGTCGTCGTCGCCGTCGCCGCTGTGTTTTACCACCCGACAGCGGATTCGACGACTTGGCAGTCTCCACCAGTCACCCAAACGAAAGGCCCAAGGTCGGATGACGGAATGGAGCTGGGCAGCTGAGAAAAATCAAGGACCCTCACACCCCTCACTCTAGAACGTGTAGCCGCACGCTGGCCATATATGGCCTTTCCGACGACTCTATACACTCTAGGACGCCTACGTTGTAGAGAGATGGCGAACCTCTCACGTGCAACCCTTACGTCATCGCTATCCATGGCTTGTGTGTCAATCCGGCATTGGGATTCTTAAAACCCGTTGTCAACGTCGTGTTGGTCATCTCCATTGAGAGAGAGGAGAAGAGAGAAAAAAAAACGAGTTAAAACCGGAGCTAAACCCTTTTCTTTAAGGAGCCGAGGGAATTTTTGCACGTTGACATTGCTTCACACACAGTCACGACGTTCCATGGCCACATTATCTTTTTTAAGAACCTGGCTTCCATGGTCACGTGTTACTCATCCGTCGAGACAGAACCGCAACAAAACTGAACCACAACCGTTTCGAGGAAAAGAAACTACCCAATTCCGCTTAAAAATTTGGCCAAGTTTGAGCTTCCGGATAGTAGTTCGTAGTACACTCTATTGTCGGCCAAATGGCTCCCACCGACCTTGGAATTTCCTGTGCCGTTTCAGACGTATTTGTCTTGTTCCTCTATTTGCTCCACTAGGACGTGAACCTCTGCCGATGATGGGGCCTCCCTTCTCCCCGCCGCCAAATTATTCTTATTTTTGGTGCTGTGTGCTGATTTTTACCGATCCATACCGGCATGCTCACGCACACAGACACATGCCGCGTGCCCTTGATTATATTATACAACCAGTAAGGTCAGACTGGAGCCTTGAGTCAAGAATTCGTTTTACAAGTCTCTAGGTTGATTGCTGCAAAGACTTGTATCTATATTTTTGCGCGGCCACGAGGACAAAACTCTTGGCCAATGTGTGTTTGCTCATTTTTCGGGGTTGTTGTTGAGGCTGCGTCGTAGTAAGAGGAGAGAAGAGAGAGGCCCACGTGGGAAATCCGTGGAAGAGGCGGCGTCAAATCTTTGGTTCTATGTGAGATGCGTGTAGAAAACGGCCGGATCGCAGGCCAAAGCCGTCGAGAGGTCATTGACTTGTGTGCCTTCTTTTTGGAACTATCATTATTTTTTATATTTTTTTTCTTTTCTTTTCTTGGGTGAAGACAGCGCAGAAAATGCTAGAAGTGGTCCTGACCAAGAGCACAACAAGAGAAAAAAAAAATAATGTTTACCAAAAAAAGATTGGCCCGAACGAACGTGCGCCAGAGTGCATTGGCCACGAACGAAATAGTAACCAGCTAACCCAGTGGCCCTTTCGCTTCACGCTAATCATCAAAGGGTTCCTTTGTTGTGGTGGTTCCTTCTCTTTCTTCTTCTTCTTCCATTTCTTTAGGTTTCGTCTTCTTCTTCTTCTCCTCTCTTCGTCTTCTTTCATACCGAGATGTTGTTGTGTTCTTGGCTATGGGCTATAGGACTTTTGATGCTCTTAACATAACGGGATCTAACAGACTTGAGTGTCTTGAACGCGGCGCGGCCTCACGAGATGCACGGAGACCGTTAGATCACCGTCCAGGAAGGTGGGGACGGGGGGGGGGGATGGGAAGGGTGGAGATTCGCCCTTTTTGAAATGCCGCCCAGCTCCGAACCGACTGGCGAACGCGGGTCAACACTATTAAAATGTCTAAAGATGCGACTGGGGCCATTTCGGACAATCTCTTTATGTCCGCCAGTTGTCTGTTTAGTGCAAGATCCCTGATTATGCGGTCACTGCCGTGCCGTGCCATAGGTGCTAATCAAAAAGGGCGGCCCGATGATGATGGGTGGGTGGCGGAGCAATGAACGCGTCTTCGTGCGGATGTATTCTATGACGTCACCGGGTTCGCGGGTTGTTTTCGTTGTTTAGGAAATTTGGGTTTTGTCTCTCGGCACGGCACGCGGTTATTCCCTGTGCGGCCGCCTGTAGTAAGAGAGAGAGAAGAAACTGGTACGTCTAAACTGCGTGGTACTAGGAAAAACAGCGTGCATTTGTTTGTGCCCCTGTGCGAGAAAGAGATTCCTAGCTAGTCCCAGACGCCGACAGACGCAAAGCGAGACCCCCAGAGGATAAAGGTGAACAGGAGAATGGCGCAACAGCTGTAGCAGCGCATCTCCGACGTCAAAGAAATAGAACATCGGTTGACGACGTAGAGGAATGCGTCGGAGCTCGGAGCAAAGCAGAGAGAATAGTAGTCGAACTTGGGAGCATTTTATCCAGATAGGGGACGAGGTTATGAATCATTTGCATTCTTCGACGACACCGTATCGATTCCACGTTTGTTTTGGTCCATAGCGAAACATCAAAGAGTAACATCGGATTCCCATTTTATTTCTGTTGACTAACCTTGGTACTAACTTGGCAGCCTTCCTCCCGTCGAATTCTTTTCTGCGAGCTCGTACAGTACGAAATGCACCGTATACGGTGGTATTTTCTCGTAATGTTTGGGAGAGGGGGGACTTGGTCTAGTCTGGTGTGCGGAGCTAGGCTAAGCTGCTGGATGCAAAGAGAGACACGAGTTTGCGCAGCGCATTGCACGTCGACGAGAAACCTAATCTTTTTGGCTGGTTTTGTGCATTGTATACAGCGCGTCCCTGAAGAAAAGCGGGTCATTGCCAATGAAGTACGCCTCTTTTCAAGGCCGGGGACGACCCCCCAAGGCCGAGGTTTTTTGGGGGGGATCCATCATAACATGGAGCTAGTGCTAGCGCGGCGACGGCGGTTATGGCAGCGGGACTGGTGAACGATTTATTTATTTTTTTTCCTTTTCTCTCTTTCCACTAGTTTGTCCCTTGGTGGAACATATAGGGCTCCTGCTGCAGCGCTGGCGCACTGCGGCCGGGCTTCCGTTTGACCTTGTCGGCTGTTGTTTCTGTTCTCTCTCTCTCTCGCGAGCTCGCTCTCCCCCTTGTCTTCCCCTATCGCCGCCTCCCGTAGCCCGCCTCCTCGCTACACCCTCCCCCTTGCGCCGGCCCTGGACAGACTAGTCAAAGGCAACTCTAAAGGAAGGTGCGGGTCCACCTGAACTGCTCAGTTCTCCGCCGAACCTCCATTCACGTAGACTCCCAGAGCTCTCCATTTCTTTTTCTGCTGCTCTAGCGCTCCTCTCTTGTGCTTTTCTCTAATTCGCCCACTTTATCAGGAAGTTTTCTTTCCTGTCCTCCTACACTACTGTTTTGTCGTGAAGCGCGTTTATTACACGTCAAACTCCTCCGAAAATGACTTGCTCCAAGTTGTGCAACTGCTGGCTCTGCCGCACTCGCAGTTAATGAACAGGACGAATCGTTCCGTTGCGCGGCCTTGTAATCCGGTAAGCGTCTGTTTTTGGAATTTATTGATTTTTTTTTTCCCGCGAGTCCGGTCAAAGTACAACTTGTTTCGGTGAATTAACGGAACCGGTACCCGTCTTTCGTATACGGAATTTGACTCTATGTAACGGCATTCAGTCAATGACAGATGAGGCCTGCGCTGGGCGGTTACTTCTAGATTGTCCGATTCGATGTTGAACTTGTGTTTTGTTTTTTGTCTTGTTTTTTTTCCCCTTTGGCAGAATTGTTGATTCAGATGGTGAATTCCTGCTGGTCGAAGCTGCCGATAGTCTTCCGCGTTGGGCCAACCCAGAAACTTGCATCAATCGGGTATATTGGTTTAATGTATTCATAACAGGGAGTGAGTGCTAAATTTGTATCATTTGATGTGCTTTAGGTGTTCCTCCATGCTGGCCAAATTCATATAATTAGTGTAGCCGATCGCCCGTCAAGCATCACTCCCCTACCGTCAGGAAAACCTTCACTGATGGATGCCGTTCACATTGTTCGTTCCATGCCGCACCTGACTGTCGCCCCCGCTCCAATCCAAGAGCCAATCCGCCAACGCATTGACAAGTAATTTTCAAGTTTCAGCCAAGTTAGTTAGAATCTTTTCTAATGATGGAATTGTTTATTTCAGGTGCGTCTCACAGATCGATTCCAGTCTTCACCGTTGTAATGTCTTCGTCCCTGCTGGTGTCGCCGCTTTATTACAGTCTTATCCAGCATTGATAGCGCCAGCGATCCACGCATTCTGCCAGCGCGATGCTTCCCAACTGCAGGTACGTACCACAAGGCTAATTAAATGTCAGTTGGGCCGTGATAAATAATTCGATTAATATTCTTATAGGTTATCCGTGCTATGCGATTCTTCCCACCTGAAACGAGAGTATGGGCGTCAGTAACCTTTACAAAATGTCTCTATGCCATGCTGGTGCACCGGAACTACCAACCGGATCACCGAACTGGTTGGACGATACCACCTATGGGTGACTCGAAGCGAACGGGTTCAGATCTGGGCATGAAATTGGTATGCTGATTTTTCAGAATTTGGTTTTTAAAAACAACGAATCGCTAATTTGATGTACGTCAATTTTTAGGCGATTGGATTTGAACTTTTAGCTAACGAAGAATCCCTTCATCAAAAAGACGGTGACTATAAAATGGACCTGGATTCGCGTTGGAATCAATTCCTAAATACTCTGAAAGAACGAAGCTTTTTTCAAGTATAAAATTTTTGACAGAACATTAATTAGAGTTCCATCAATAATCCTGTTTATGTATTATCATAAGGAATTCCTTGAAGGTTCTAAGCCCTATAATGAGCTCATGGAAAAGGCTCGAGAATTTTACGTCAATAGCATTGGTGTTGATGGGCCGGTGAAGCAACCTGTCATTCTGCGACTCATGCAGTCTGTCTTTGCCGATGTAGAAAAATTCAAGAAAGAAGAAGCGCATTTACCCGCAGATGACGGTAGGTCGCAATTTTCGTGTCTCAGATGACTACATATTAATGAATAAATGCATGAATAACAGATGATTCGTGGCTGTCTGTGGATCCTGCTACGCTTGATCAAATCCTTGGCGACAAATTTGGTCTTCTCGGAGTCGATGATGATGATGAGGCCAAGGCCGATATCTTGCCCAAACTTGAAAGCTTCCTCAATCGAACGTCAGACTACGAAGGTCTTAAGCCCGCCAACGGTAGGAAGAAATCGAGAAAGCTCTCGCACCTAGCCCCACCCGGCCCTTCCAGGAAGACGTCAACGCTCTCCAACGCATCAGACGTCTCCCAGCTCTCGAACCAAATTGGTTTCGATCCCGATTCTTTTGCCTCCGCCATGCAAGGAATTCTCGGTATGAATGCGTGTATTTTAAACAACTTCAATCCACGGTTTTAAATAACTGACACGATTTTAATGTTTTCACTTTATTTTTAGATTTTGCCTTGCCAGACGACAACTGGGATTTGGAGTCGAACTCGTCTGGCCTGAGTAGCTATAGTGAAGAGGAAGAAGGCAACGAATTGTTAGACAAAGATATGAACAAGTATATGCAGAAAATGGATCAAGAGTTGCTTAGCACAGACGTGGCCCGAACTTCCGTGGACAATCCTACTCGAAAGGTGATTTGTCGAAACTCTCCTAGAAGAACTTTCTTGCTAATGAACCCATTCTCCTTTTTTTTTAATTTCAGGAGTCTGTGATGAGCGAAGGTTGTGAGAGCTTCAGCGACGTTGAAAATTTCCAGCCCGTGAAAATCGACTCTTCCGCCCTCGAATCCCTATTGGCCTCCTACACGATGCAACATGGTGGACCCGGTCCAGCATCAATTTTGTTAAATCAGTTGAACCTTCCTCGCAGCCAGGTCTCAGCCAGCAAAAAACAAACAGATTGAGCGACAAAGACATGATTTTTTTTTCTTTTCTATTTTGAATGTAATTATTCTCGCTGTCTTTTCGTCCGCCTATCCTCTTATCCATACGATTGGGTGATTTGAGGTTTAATTTATTATTACGATTCGTATTCGGTCTGCTGATAACTTCCGATTTTTCTAAACTTGTCCCCTCACCTTTCGAATCTGACACATTTCTCAAAGCCAGTCGCTGCTATCCCTCTGTGATACACAACGCGGTGGAGGTGGTTTGTATAACGGGACTTTTTTTTTCATTTCCAGCTCCATTCCTAATACATTTCGGATTTATGTATTCGCCTCTTGTCACCTTATTGCTTTTCTTTGTTTTGACTTTTGCTGTCCTTCAGGACGCAAAGAAAGATATATGAGGATTCACATGGCACGTCTGGTTGTAATAGTGTGGTCCCGAAAGAAACAACTCTTCGTGGGGTCATATTACTCGTGCCCACGCGAGTCACGGCGTGCCACTGGCGCGTATCCTTGTTCCAGATTTTAAAGATACTCCATCGCCTTGACGTCTACACGCAAATTTGTAGTTTTTGAAGTCAAAAGGACAGCAGGCCAAGACATTGAGCTTCACATCTGTTATTTCTTACTAGACGGGCATCTAGAAATAGTTTTCTTACATGACACTTCATTATGTAATGCCGATGCACTTGCAGTGAGAGAGAACTCGACATCAAACGTTAATTGAAATCGAGTAGGGAAATTATCGAGTAAAAGCACTTAGTTGATTTCGGGAGCTCACGGATGTTACTTCATTATATATGAGTACTCAGTAATCGCCTACGGGAATAAGATGAATGACGTGACATTTTGGCTTCAAGTAGCTTTATTGTCTCATCGTGTTCTGCGGCCGGGGATTTTTCCCGTCGCATTTAGTAGGAACAGCATAGCCGTGACTGTTTGCTTGTCAAATCCCAATGCTTTGGATTTATTTCGTAGGTTGATTTTTCATGCAAACACTCATTATGAAAATGGACGAGTTTGTGTAAGCGTTCCAAGTAGGTTTGTTCGTCTTTTCTTTCCTTTCTCATTACTAACCATGGTACCAAAAGACCCCTCGTTTTTAATACTGATTCTGCAAAGCGATCTCGTGTTCCTGTCAGTGTATAAAGTCGTCTAATTAGCATACACCGGAAAAGTTTAGGCGTTGTTCAGCATTAATAATGAAAAATTTTATGAAGTAAAAAGAACACAATTAGGAATCCTCTTCAAATAATGAGTTGAACAGAGTTAACGTCAACTTTTGTTGGCCATTAAAAAAATTGAAAATTTCTCGGAATTAAAAAGTAGTCCAGACAGTCTTTATTCCTCTTCCAAAACTTTAAGACCCTAAAGTCTAACTGAATTACGAAATATTCTTAGAATCAAAAGATTCAGCAAGCGCTGATCATTCCATTTTTATTCAAGGCACCAAAGACAGCATAGGAAAACACTAAACGGATTCAAAAACTATTATATAGGAATATACACTGAATCACATAGCGGGTACAGAGCTCAGGCTAGTAATCACTTTCGAGTTTAGGCTTTCCTTTAACACTTCCTCTGAAATCAAAACTAAGACTCAAACAGGCGTTGTCATTTGAAATTGGGCTTTCGATTCTACCTTTAAATGTGCATCTTTTAGATTTCCCTAGCCCTGAACGAAAAGCATAGCTGTAAAAGCAGGCCGATTTGTAAATATATCGATGAATTCATTGGCCCGGGTAAAAAGATAGATAAAATAGCTGAACAAATAATTAAAGATTTAAAAATCCAAGATTTCAACCAAACAAATGAGAGTTCTCGTTATCCGTGACCAATTGAGTTAGGTATGCAGCAGGAGCGTATCCTTGGATTCCTATGTCGTTTTCCACCAGCCACCATTCCGAGTTACCGGCCTCGTCATGTTTTGCTAGCACGGTAACGAGCTCACTTTCTTTCAGATCGATCTCCAAGATAGTTCTTCTTTCAAATGCATACTCCACTTTGTAAACCTGCAAAGAAAATCGGTTGTAAGCAAGCAAGCTCGAGTACTTATTTACTTCCAGTAGCATTCATACGTTGTTCTCGGAAGTAGAAGTGGATAAATCCTCCTTGTTTTCCTTTGATGGAATGATATCTTCAATAACTGCATAAATTGGACTTTCTGCCTTCTCTGGAGAGTTGTAAGTAGCGCCCACTTCTCCTGAATTGGATTCTTCAACTAGATCGTCTATCTCGCAGTAGCGGTGAGGAGACTGCGCTTCTTGTGTTCCCAAAGCTTCCTCGTACGACGGAGGCAAATCGTAAAAATTTTCATCATTCTCATGACTTTGCTCTTCGTCCAAAAGATTCATTTCCTTCAACGACTCAATTGAGTTGGAATTGCCAGACGCTCCACTAGCGCCACTCGACGCCATAGATGCAGCAGACTCCGGCCTTAGTAATTGATTATTGGATCCTGTGGGTGGCATTAGAGTGAGATGTCTAGCTGGAAGGAACCCCCGCACATCTGAAATATTTAAAAGCATCATAGAGTTCAACAGCAACCAAGTTCCTTAATTTAGTAGTTAGCGCGTACCCCCAGCATCTACGAACCAGCGGCCCGCATTGCCCATTGGATCTTCTCGTTTGATGACGCTTACAATTAGTCCAGAATTTGCAGACAAATCTAAAGGATCCTTGATTTCACAGCGGCCCGTAACCATGTATAGCTGTTCTGGGGGATATTTTGAGCGAAGCATATGAACCGTTTCTCGACTTTGTACAACCTAAACCATATAACGCTACGTTAAGAAAGCTCAAATCAAATTGTTGTAAAGAACCTACCAGTCCTTCACCAGGGCTGTGATTTCCCAAAGCGGTCGAAAGCTTGGAATGGCGAGGAGGTGTAATGTCGTTTGGCGAAACGGCTCCATCAGATGAAATGTTGGAGGTCCGGCGGAATGATTTATTGATGAAAGTCACTCTGGACAAGCGTTCGACTGCTTTCCCGTAAGCTGAATTAAAATCTTCGTCTATTTCGCCATGGAGATTGGCAATATCTGGAATCTGAATACGGTATCGGACCCAGGCGCAAAATTTAGAGCAGGTTACTAGAGCATTTTCAATTTCACTATACCTCATTCAAGTCCAATAAGGCTTTCGTAATGCGACCAACCAACAACTTTCTAGCATGCAAGAAAGATGCTACGCATCGTCCGTAGATATAGTAGCCATGCTCCGTGATAACTGGCAATTCGTCCATCAGTTGACTGTTGAGCGCTGTATAGGTATTTCGGGCTAGAGTTTCTTCCTCTTCCAACTAAAAATTTTATAAAAATTTTTTTTGTGTCGTCTCACACAAGAATAAAATGTTACAACGTACAGTGCGTCTCATAACTGGGTCTTTGCTTTTAGCTAGCCTTTCGCTCGCAATATTCGAGTCGAGCAATTTGTCACGGCGTTTTGAGATGAGTCTTTCGGGGCCGACACATGCATCACAGAGAGCTGTCAGAGGATTGCGTACATGTTGTATGACATATGTGTCCTAAGATAAAAGAAAATGCTAATTTTTCTTTCCGATACTTTAAATTGATTATGTACGATTGACTCACAAAAGCTTGCCAATGCTGTGCGTGAATTATTCGTTGAGCTGTGCGGAAGTTATCAATGAGTGGAACACGGTTGCCCTCGCCATAAAAAGATGCAACAGCTTCCGCTATATTGAACTGTGTCTGCGCAGTTGCTTTTAGTTGGTCGCACACGGCAGTGATGTCTCGAAGGGCGGTTTGAACGTCGCGAAAAAGGTCACTAAAACGCATCTCTACTTCTTCAAAAGCAGAGTCCCGCGTCTAAAGAATGAAAACAAACCCATTCCATTTTATGAAGTTGATGGAAGCGATCTGGGCGGGAAAAAAACTGACCGTGGGAGCCATTCCAAGTGTTGTTTTCAAGAGCATTCCTATTCTGGAAGATTTCTTGGCCACGGAGTGCATGTTTAATCGTGAGAATCTCTGACTCAGTTTGTCCTCCAACCCCGAATCTCGATATTTGAGAACAATTTCTTTTTTGCGTTTGCTTTCGTTAATATACGTAGCAACAGCGGTCATCAGTCCAGATGCCAAAATCAAATTCTTTTTATCAGGGTGGTCGTCTTCGGTACACTTTAATTTTTCAAAAGGAAAAAAATGAAAACAGTTTTGTGACGTGTAATTAATATAGATTACCTTTATCAGTTCACCCAGTATCAGCGGGTATTTCATAATGCGTTGAACAGGTTTAATAATAACCGACCCCATGTTGAAACAGACTATCTGATTCCGAAGTGAGGCGACACCTTCTTCTAGCACTCGGTTGACGCTAGGCAACGTTTCATACTGTAAAAACAAACAGTTACAAAATGAATAAAGGGTAACTATGTAGAAAATCTAATAGCGTTACTTTTTCTAAAAGAAACTGGGCGTTATCGTGATTAATACAGTAGACCCCATAAACACGACGAAATTCGGGTTCTGAATTAATGAAGCTTTTGCCGATGGAAGGTCCGCTTGCATCTTCGCTGTTGTTGTTACACTGGTTTAATTGGTCGATGAACGCTTCCGACAGTTGAATTACCTACAAAATACAATAACAAATATGAAATTTATAACTAAAGTCGACCAATCGTTATATTGATACGTACTTCTAAAATGTTTCCAAACAGAGTGGGATAATCGATTCCTTTTCTTTTTAGATACTCTGGTTCGTGCAACTTAAAAATTTCGCAGGTTAATCTCAAATCTCGGCAATATTCGCGTTCCGTCTGTAGTAATTCCGCTATTACTTTCTCGCGCTGTTCTTTCACCTTTTTCCTGAAAAGATGTAAGAAAAACCGGTTGAGCGAGGATGATGGAGTAGGTAGAAAAAACCAAACATCGATGCTTACCTCATCTCTAAAACTCGCAACTGATCCTCTTCCATTTTCCGCTGTTTAGCCCTTTCGGTTCTCTGTCGTCGACCCTCAACGCGTTCATCGCCACCTAAAAAATTGACAGCCGATTTATAGGTAATCAGTTTCCACAGCCGCTAGCAACTCGCAAATCGTCACGACTAAATCTTAATATATACCAGATCTCCTAGTATTTCCATAACTAGAATTTTGTGAACTTCCAGCGTCTCTATTATTCAGCGACATGACCGACGTGAAGGTTGAGCTTTCTTTCTTTTTTACTTTTTTAATTCATCAAAACAGCGTGACTTTGCCGTTGTCCACAACCACTTCACTATCTTTCTGTTCACGCACTGCCCCGGGCTATAAGGTGCCTAGCTTTACCTCTGTTTTTATCACGTTCTTTATCAACATCATTCGGGCATGTTTTATCTACTCTTACCTTTCCCTATCCACATCTATTCACTTTACTTCCCCTCGCACCGCAGCGCCCCAGTTTGCAGCTGAATTTATAGTTGGTTGTTTGTACAAGGGAAACGCATTTGATCAGCAGTCGTTGACAACAAGACCTTTAAATTCCCCAACTGTTGACCTGATTACACATGAGCGTACTTAAAAGTATAAGGCTTTATGGCACTTACCGTCCAATTCCGCTGGAATGGCCGATGGAATGAGAGGTGCGGGCCTGAGTGGTTGGAAGTGGCTTCCGACGGAATCCGACGACTCTTGTCTGCTGATACCTAGGTTGGGCGAGTCGGCGGGTGGCGGTGGAGCTGGTCTCGTGTAGCTTTTGCGTGAGGCGGCGCCACCATCGCTTATTCCTGACGAAATGCTTCCGCACGCCTCATTGTTGGCATACTCCCCTATCCCTACAATTGGCGACTTCCCAACATCGGCATCCAAATTTTCTTCGGTCGGTTGTATAACTGGAGTATGATGTATCGTCTGGCTGACGGATTGAGTTTCTTGTCGTCGGGGCGGAATGGGTGGCAGTTGTTGTTTGGAATGCGGCTGTGCTGAGTATTCAATTTGTAGATTGGTCAACGTTTGGGACCAAGAAGGTGGCCGTTGTTTCTCGCAGGCCTCGTGCGATGATGTCGTACCCAACAGGTTCAAATTTCGGGCAATGAAACTATCTAGGCTCGTGTGTGCGCTGTTAGTAGTGGTGTTTGTTTGTGTGTTTGTTTGACTACTCGATCGATTGTTTGTTTCATTTGAGACAAGGTTAGCGGGTGTAGAATGACTATCATTGGGGACAAAAGGGTCGAAATCTAAGAGTAAGTCGATATCTTTCAAGTTGTCGTGTGCAAGACCACCGACGCAGTCGACGACGATCTGGACGAATGACGTAGGAAATATGCCTCGTTGGCCGCTACTAGTTTCCCCTTCCATCCACTCGGCGTTGATATGTTTTAATAAAAACACAGTCTGGCCGGTATACAAGCTAAGTTCATCGGCTTGTTGGCCCCGGAAATCATAGCTTGCGATACCGTAAGGTCTACCATTTAAAAGGTCGTCGACTTTTTGAGCTGCATAATGAGAGGTGTTGGGTTGAGAGAGAGCGGGAGTAGTTGAGATTTCCAAAGGGAGAAAGGTTTGATTTTTTGAAGTATCTTCGTCAGGTATAAATGAGATGAAACCGGATGGGAAAATCCCGCTCCTGCCTTGGCATTCTCCACGGAGCCAACCATCTTCCGCTTCACCAGTAACAATGACTTCATCTCCTTTTTTCAGATTCAATTCTTCAGGTAATTGAGCTATTAAATGTTGCAAGACTCGGGCTCTTCGTCTGGTAAATGTTATTGAGGGTGCGTTCTGCTAAACAAAACATTTCACAGAGAGAATTAAAAAGAAAAAAAAACTAAATTCAGACAAATGTTGCGAAATGGTAAACTAGCGTGACAGAACGAACGAATACCTGGACAGGACGTAGATCTACTTGCCAAGCTAAGGAAGTGGGGAAAATACCTTCTCGGCCGTCCGCGCTTCGACCGTACCACCAGTTTGTGTCGACACGATTAAGGCCGACTAAAATTTCACCTAGATCACGAATGCGATGTTGAGCTCAAAGCGCTATGCCATTTTATCCTAACTGCAGGAGCAGTTAAATAATCGACGCGGATAAATAAATATAGACTACCTTGTTTAAATGAAAGATCGCCGGCTTGCTGCTGGCTAAAATCGGCCAATGTAGCGAAATAAGGCTGACCAGTCAGAGCTGGAGGCAGATCTTTTACGCCGCTGATATTATTCTGAGGGAAACGGCCTTTATCGGTGCCAAACTGGCCATAATACCAGTAACGATCCTCGATTCGCGTTATCTAAATAGAATAATACATAAAAGAAGCCATTAGCATTAAATGTTATCATTATTCGAACTCTTCGGCGCCTGGTTAGACTCAACACTCGTAAGTAAGTATAATGTAATCGTAAGTTTGTGAAGTGTTTATGTTACCAGGACCAAATCGCCAGCTGCCAGTGCCAGTTCTCCATCCAGTCGCGAGTGGAAAGGATAGATAACGCGTCCGATGAATGGCAAGCGGACGGCATTGTTCGCCATGGACCGGCCCCGATGGGATCTAACAAATTAAAAAACTATAATGATAATGAATTCGATACGAAGATCATTGGGAAATTCCATCAGAACGTTGCCGAGAGACGGCCGTGAACATGTTAAATCGATAGGACCAAGTAAAATGGCGTCGGAGGAGGCGAGTGGTAAACGAGAGCAGATTAAATTACCTAATTTGCCCGACTATATAGTAAATTTCGTGGATTTCAAACGCGAAATGGTAAGATTGGATTATACAGCTGAACAATTACGGCGGGCGTGCCAAGAAGTCGAGGAGCGACGAGTTAAATTGAGAGAAGGACTGCAACGGGAATCGGACGAAGTGGCCGCTCGTGCTCATACGTGTCACCAGCGTCAACTTCGCGACGACGAGGAAACCCTCGAATTACAAAAGAAGGCAAGATCCGTAGCTGAACGTAGGCGTAACTTGCAAGCTGAACTACAAACCAGTCAAATGCTCTACCAAGAGTTGATCCGCAAGCGAGCTAAACTACAGCACTGGCTCAACGGTCTCGAGGAACACAGAGCCTTCCTCAGCGAAATCATAGCTCACAAAGTTTCGCCGCGAACACCCACAAGTAGCAGATCGCGCCCGCCCACGTCGAGGGACGAGGACGAAAAAATTGTTGAAGTGATGCAAAATCCCGGCATGATACGCACCCGCCTAGCACACAAGGAACGCAACGTGATAGCACAATCACGCATGGTCTTCCAGGCATGCCAACTTATGCAACGGTGCTGCGAATCCGTCAGCGAAGAGAATGGATGCGACGTCTGTGACGAAAACGTGGAACAAATGACTTATGCCATGCCGTGTGTCAAGGGAGGTGGATTGCAGTCCGGTTTGAATGACCAAATATTTGCCACCATTCATCGTCTTCACAAACAATTCATCTCGACCAAAAGCAGCAGCTGTGACGCTTTGGCAAACTTTGCCGCTCTAGAGCGCTACGCATACTACGTTCTGCAGATGGTGGATGCTTGCGACCCAGCGATGCTCAAAAAAATCATAGCCAAAGTAGTGGTAGACAAGAAAAAAATGATGGAGCAAGTGAAGATCAAAAGAGATGCAGCCCATCGAGAGGAGCGCGAACGCAAAGCCCAGGCGAATGCGGCATCCGCCCCAGCGCAGTTCAAAAGAGTGACGATTGTCAACCGCAATAGCAGACTACGGGGGTCCGTTCGCTTTCCTGCACTCGGCAACAAACCCAAAAAGTCCGAAGCGCGAGAGGAAGTCGAGGGAGCTGCTCCAGTCGACGAGCTTCTCTACCTCTTCCGGCTGCAACTGTAGTGAGCGGTTTCCACGCAAGAACAGAATTCATACAAGATTTCGTATCGTGCTATCTTTGTACACTCACTTTTGCCGCTTTGTGAGAATGTAATGCTATTCGGTCAAGAATATCTTCGTCTCGGTTAAGTTTCTTTTTATTCCCGCCTTCCTCTTCCGTTCTTGATTGCACTATTTCAGATCTTACAACGTACAAGGCGACTAGTCTTTCGGGGAAAAAAGGCAAACAAACATGAACATTTCGAGATTACATAACAGGTAGAACACGCAAACAGCATCAACGAGCATGCCAGAGTCAACATGAATTTTAAAACAGAGAGAACAAGCAAACAATGAAGATCATGTAAGAAGATAATGCTGTCATCAATGATGGGATCCCATAGTAATAGTCACAAGAGCCATGGCGACGAATCCAAGGAAATGGAAGGCAACTTTGGCCATTCTGTCTTTAGAATTGTTAAGCTCGGCAGGAACTAGCTCGAGGAATGTGACGTGAATAAATATACCAGCAGCAAGCGATTGGAAAATGGCTGAGGCGACGGATCCTCCGGTACCGGGTGCTTGTTGAACAATCAGACCAAGAAAAATGCCTAGCGGGACGGCTAAGGAAAAAATGAGAATATATTTGACACCTTGTTTAAGGGTCAAATGTTGGCGAGCCATGGTAATGCCAACTGAGAAGGCAATGAGAGCTTCATGAAAGACGATCGCGAAAAACAGGTGGAAGATTTTCATTGGATCTGTTTGCAAGCCAAGGGCCATGCCTTCAAATAGGGAATGGATGCTGATGGCCATGTAGAGCAGAGCTAGGCGCAATGTTCCTCCTCTTGCTTTGTTTTTCAATAAATGTTCTACTTGATGATGGCTGCAATTTGGTCCTTGTTGGGGAGTCTTTTTGTGGCTCAGTGATTCATCACTGTCTTCTTCTTTGAAGGTGACCATGGGAACATTTTGATAAATTCGTGGAATGTTGACTTCTTTTAGAATAGATGGGCTGTCTGGTGAAACTGCTTCTATGGGGTTCTTGGACAGTAATTGTTCTGATGCACTTTCATCTCTCACAGTTTTGTAATAGTTTAGTTTGCTTAATCTGTCTGTCTCGTCAAGCTTTGGGGAAATTTCCCAGGCGCCCTTGTCTTTTTTCTTGGAATGTTGACATTGCAATACAATTTGTTCAACAGACATGATGAGGAAAAATCCAAGAATACAGGTGAATTCTGCAACAGGGAAGTCTGTTTTGATGTCGAGATCTTGTAGTACTCTTCGAGTTTTGTCTTGGGCATATGGCAGTAAACCAAGAAAACACATGGCTATAAAGACTCCACCAGCCATGCAGTTACAAAAAGAAATGATGCGCTCTGTGCCTCGACTGAAATTGCAGTCTTTTGACGATTTTTTGGCCACAATACAAACTGGTATCAAAGCGCATATTGCCATAACAATATACACAACGAGAGCAGTGACGGCTAGCAATACTTGGCTATCCATGACTGCCACTGTTCTGGAATTAAGTGTTTACTCACTCAAGGTTTTGTCTCTTTTAATCTCTCAACATTAGTATGGCAGATGCCACTGACCGTATCCGTTCAACCACGACAACAACAAAAAAAACTCTGGAGTTAAAACAACGGCACTTGAAACAGCTCTCCTACGCCTTAAGCAAAACGAAAATTTGAGACCGAATGAGCCAAGAGCAGGACAACACCCTCTATCGGCCAAATTTTTTCAACAAAACATTCGATTCGACCTACGTTTTAGCCTTTTGATGCTGAATATAGACACACTTGGATGCAATTTAGGAAAATGAACTTACCTTAAATGTTTCAAAAAAGCGCTCAAAAATCACAAGTTTTCATATATAGCATCAAATGAAACTCACGAAACACAAAACCGATTCAATGTCGCATACATACTCGAGCAGACTAGAATCACTAAATGTCATCGTCAACAATTTAAAATCTGTTGCCTTTTACACTTATTGAAAAACATTAGACAATTTAAAACAAGTCTTTTTTCCCGTATTACTATTTTTTAGTAAATTTGCCAATAGTTTTGTCTATTTCTCGTTAGTTTGTAAAGGGAAAAGATTTTCTAGTCAAATGACATGGCAACGTCCAATTTAGAATCACACACGGCCATTTTATTCTCAACCAAAAAGGTCGTCGAAAAAGAAGATAAGGGATTATTTCTTGAAATCGTCGACGAGTTCGACTACAGGACGTTATAAGTGGAAAGGAAGTGAGCTTTGAACATACATCATGACAATTTTGCCCAAAAAGAAGTCGTCTCAAGCGCGGTCGGAATCTGAGAGCAATACTGATGGATCCCCTCTCCAACATCTCTCAGTTGGAAGCAATAATCATCTATCACATATTGGACCCGTACCTCAGGTAAAATAAATTCATGGCAAATGCATCTTTAGGTTGAAATCAATTGATTTCAGGAACTAAAAATTGCTGTGGAAGTAACAACCTATGTTTAGGATTGTCATCTGAGACAGTCACCCAAAATGGCTGTTCTACAGTGCTACATATGTAGCAAATGGTGCTTTGTTCAATACACCCTTGCCATATAAGACATTCCCACTTGAATAATAGAAATCATGTTCATGTGATGAACCTGTACCAACACAATAATTTACTGAAAGATAGATTTCTAACTGTTATCTGGATGTTGTTTACACAAATTTTACAGGTAGCAGAACCACTGAATGTGGCCCGGCTCTCTGGTAGAACATCAACAAGCCATACACACAGCCATGGCCATAGCAGTCAGTCATCCTCTCGCTATGAAGATTATGACCTAGAGAGTGGTCCCAGTCAAACAAAGAGGAGGATGAGAGTGAGCCCGCACAGGTACTTAATCATATACAATATTGATTATAATATTGGCCACAGACTCTTCATGTTGTTGTTTTTGTTTTCACTCAGAGCTGTGCGCCCCAAACACAGAGACAGGAGCGAAAGGAATTCATCCACCTCTGCCATACCCAGTACTAGTTCAGCTATACACAATGTTGCCTCTTCGTCCAGCTCAGGGAGTTCTCCCACACCTAGCCATGTAGTACCAGAACCTTCTTCGTCTTACCACTGTGAAGATGAATCAGGAAGTGGATACAACAGTGGAGATGAATATGGACCTGCCAGATCTTCCTCTTCTAATGTAGCCATTTCTGAAGAAGAATGGGAACAGGTATGGGACAAATTTTCTCTTAATATTTTCAGAGTTAACAACCAAAAATCTTTAATACTTGCAGAAAGAGAGATGGTTTGAGAAAAAAATGCGGAAACGAGGTTTCATTATCAAACGTATGGGTGAAGACGGTGCGTGTCTATTTCGTGCAGTGTCTGATCAAATCTATGGTGATCAAGAAATGCATTCAATGGTTCGCAAGCATTGTATGGACTATATTGTAAGTTACTCTTTATTATAAGGAATTGTTTAGGTGATCGAACTTGTTACATTGTTTTTCAATATTTATTGGATAGGACGCTAACGGGGACTACTTTTCACAATATATGACGGAAGATTTTGCCTCTTACGTGAGCAGGAAAAGGTTGGAAAACGTACATGGCAATCATATCGAGATGCAAGCTATGAGTGAAATGTATAATAGACATATTGAAGTTTTTTGCTATAGTGTTGGTAAGTCGTTATGGTTCTTGTCTAATTTGTTCCTAAAATCTAACTGATTTAAAATTATTATTACAGAACCGATCAATATTTTTC
The DNA here is from genome assembly GCA_022539655.2 of Ceriodaphnia dubia. Taxonomy (NCBI): domain Eukaryota; kingdom Metazoa; phylum Arthropoda; class Branchiopoda; order Diplostraca; family Daphniidae; genus Ceriodaphnia; species Ceriodaphnia dubia. The sequence continues at coordinate 635,866 of JAKUCG020000173.1, forward strand.
ATGGAAAACATCAAACTGATGACGAACCTATTCGATTATCCTACCACCGAGGGGTTCATTACAATAGTTTGGTTGATCCTTATAAAGCAACTGTCGGCGTTGGTCTGGGGTTGCCCGGATTTGTTCCTGGTCAAGCGGACAAGAAATTAATGGGTGATGCTATGCGGCAAAGTGAGGAGACGCTGATTGAGCAAGCCATGTTGGAAGACAAAGTCAAAGCCACAGATTGGGAAGCTACGAACGAAGCTATTGAGGAACAAGTGGCGCGCGAGAGCTACCTTGACTGGCTAAGAGAAAACGAACGACGAAACAGACAACAGCAACGTTCTGGTCACTCGGCAACCACATCTTCAAACGCTTGCGAGCTTCGTTCACCCAGAACCTCAGCAGCAACGTCTTCTGCTCGCAATTCGCCAAAGCCTTCCTTTGTTGAACATCAACGGAAGTCGCCAAATGCATCGCCTCGAGCTTCGGGTAGTCGAGAGGGTGCCTCGGCTAGCCCTATCGCATCGCCTGCCGCTGGAACGAGCTCAGCTCCAGTGACCACAAGCAAACCTGATTGGGGACTGGGCCCTGGTTTTGAATTGGCTGAGACGGCCTCTTTCCTCGGACAGTTGCCGCCTGACATGTTCGGTAAATGACATTTGACCTAGTTCTTATGATTAAAAAAAAATTCTATGTTTAAAATGTTGTCAACTTGGCAAAAGGTTTAGCAGATTGGGAAGATGCCGGACTTTTGGCTCAGGTGTTGGCCGCGTCACAACAAGAGTATCTGGACAAGTTGAAAAAGAGCCGTGAAGCTGTCGACTCTCACGACGAGACGATGGATAGCCCCAAACAACAGCAACAAGAGGAGCAGCCGGCTGAGCAAAGTAGTCGCGACAGTACGACGGCAGATCCATCCAACGACCTGACCACTGCGAACGGGACTAACAATAGTTAACCCGGCTGTCAATTGTTTTGTTGTGTATTTTGCTTTCTTTTTTTCTGTCAGCTGCAGGGAGCTAGAGAGGCGTGTAATAGGGAGGAGTCGGCGAAAGTGTGGGCCAACGAGAGAAAGGCCTTGTCCATGCATAATTGCTAATCTTCGATTCTTGCTGCTAAATTTAGAGACCCTGTCCCGTCCGCTATGACGTCTGTTGACGTACCGGGGATTGAACTTTGTCTCGTCCTCTTCTCCTCCTCCTCCCGCCGATATACTCGCGAAACCGGCTGCCAAATCATGTAAATTTCATCTACGTTCAAAGTCTCCAGTGAAGCGAGAGAAAATCTTTAAAAGAGAGTAATAATTCGCTGCACAGCTTTTCGGTTCTGTCTAAATAAGCGCGGACGCTCCCCTTGTTGCCCTGGTGCCTTGGAATATCTTTCGTCGTGGTTTTCTCCATTTCGTCTGCTCGTCTTGCGGATGCTGGAACTAACGTCTCCGTACCGCGGTACCTTGGCAGCCAGCTGATGTGATGGCCATAACTCGCACTTTTCTCGTTTGTCACGTTTCTTCTGTTTTTGTTTTCGTTTTGCTTTTCTTGTAGGTTAGAAACACGTCTAGCTACTCCCGTCTGTTGAAAGCTAAATCATATGTTTTCTTGTATCACTGACCTCTTGGGCTTTTCGTGTTTGTTTTTAAAAATCCTTTTCTTCCCTATTCCCGGTCTTGACGACACTCTTTGATGTCGACGGGAAAAAGGTCAACGGCTTTTCTCTTTATCTCTCACCCCCGCCCGTATATTGCAGATATAAATCTATTTGATGATGACGAAAAAAAGTTAAGAAAGATAACAAAAAAAAAAAAATAATGAGAGACAACAAAAAAAACAGAAGCTATATGCAAATAAATGAGAAAACAAGCCAGCTGTCAGCCGGTACTGTAATCAAGGAGTATATGCGTATTTTCTGCGTGTGTATATCTTAAACGAGAGAAACTCGATGCCGTAATGCAGTTTGATGGATATATGGAGCATCGCGCGCTCGCGGACTTGAAACGTGGCCCGATTTCCTTTTTTCGCGTGCGTATCTAGTAGTAGCGGCACAGGAGCACAACGAAAAAAGCAATAGAGGGCAGGAAATTCGGCCCGCTTTTGGCTCGAAAATGCGGTTAAAGGGAATATAGGGATCTATAGAGTAGTCGTACACTGGTGGGCTGGGTGAGCCGTCAGTTGATTGGTTGACTTTGCCCCTCTGACGTCACGAATCGGCCATATTGGAAATCGAGAAAAGCCGCCGCTAGAGGCGCTGCAGAACGCTATCACCGTGGCGCCCTCAACGGCCAGACAATTTCAACAGAAGAGAATTTCCAGTCTTTTTTGTGTGGCCTGCAGAGTGTGGTGTGTCTGTGATTTCGGCGTTTGGGCCCGGTCGACGACACTTCTCCCACCCCTGAAAAAAAAAACTCGGAGTGTGTGTGTGTGAGTGTGTGGTGGGACCAAAGAAGGAATTTCTCGTGCACACACTGAAAAAAGTCCGACATTTTGGGTTGCCTATCGCCTTTGTTTTTAGTCTCATCAGTTTTAACCCTCGTTACCCAGAAGAAGATACCCAAAAACTGGTGTTGTGTCGACTTGGTGAAGGTAAAAAACGCCACACACTTGTGTGTAGGATGCTTCGTTTATGGAAAAATCTACGGGCTGTATGGGTTCTCTTTGTGTGTGTGTCTGTGTTTGGAGGGTAGATGGATTCCCAACTCGAGTCGGAGCCATGGTGAGGGGGTGGAAGGGGAAGGGAATAATATGGGGGAGGGGTGGAGGGGACCAGACATCCAACAAAAAAATACCCCCTCTAGAAAAAAGGGAGAGAGAGAGAGAGATGGGAAGGGGGGATAGAAAAAAAAACATGGCGGGTGAAATTCTATATATTTTAGTCTAAAGCTTAGGCCCTTTGAATAGTGGGGTCTAGCCTACGGGGTTTATGCTGTTTTGTCTCGTTTCTGGCGATGGTCAATTGTTTCAAGTGTATACGCCCAAATGAAGCTTTCATAGATTTGACGCTGATCGTCTGCTTTTGTCTTTCAGAAACGTTTTTTTTGTCAAGGATAACAACACAAGCCCAAGAAAACGCCGATGGGATCGGTGCAGCAGCAGCAGAACAAGACGCCAACACACCAACAAACAAAGTCAACAGCCAGTAGTGAGTCTCCACCAACAAGAGCCTTTGTTCCAACAAGAGTTCGAGCTCTGGATGTGGTGTAACCATCTCACTCGCAGGACCACACATCCAGTCAAACACAACAAGAGGAGAATGACTGCGTGATCAAGAATCAAGCCAAAGCGGAGCCATGGTCTGGCTTCTGCTCTAGAGCCATTTTGCATCCTACCCTCAGGCTCGAGGTTGAGTTTTTAGTGTGCATGTCTTTGTGGGCCACAACACCCTGGATCACCAGTTCCTCTATCAGTAGCAGAAAATAGCTGGAGAAGAAACGGCCAGGCTAAAGTGAGCCCTAGCCAATTTGTGGGGGAAAAGGGCGGGTGCTGTGTGTGGGGGTTGGTTTGGCGATGTCGCTGGGCTATTTCATGAACACGCGCTGGGGCGGACTGGCGGCAGCCGTAGCGGCACAGCAAGCGACCAACGACGAACTCCACGCTCTCAATCCTTCAGCCATCCCGCATCACTACTCTGAGGAGAACAGCAATCCGTTCGCCTTCACGTTGCCCTACGGCGCTCCGTTATCGATTGCCGGCGCCTATCCTCCTCAGCACCACAATCACAGCAGTGGTGCCACGACGGGCAATAACGGTGGACCGACCTATCACCAGCAACAACAACAACAACACCACCACCATCCGCACAACGCTTTTGCGCCTTCAGTAGAACTCGGAGCCGCATTGGGTCTAGCGGGTGGACCGTTGGATCCCCTTGTCGGCCGTCTAACCTCTCCGTCTATGCCGCACCTGTGCGGACTTGACGAACGGACGATTGGACATTTCAAGTCTCTCTACCCTCCGCCTCCGTCACTGAGTGGTGGCGGTCTACTGGGCCAAATCGACGATTCATCGTCGATGCTTTGGCAACCGCATCAGCAATCGTTGCCCGTCGCTGTGCCTCCTCATCCTCATCACTCTCTACCTCTGCCCACTTCCTCATCCAATACTCATCCGTCGTTGAACTCGTTGGGGAACAACGGCCAACAGCAGCAGCAACAACAGCAGCAGCAGCAACAACAACAACAGCAACATTTGAACTCGCATCCACCCGGAGTCGCACTCTTGCCCATTTTGACCCCGCACGTTCAATCGTCAGAAATGCCAAGCGACAGTCCACCTTCGCAGCAGCAGAGCTCGTCGTCGGGCAGTAAGAGCAACGGGACGGGCAATGGAGTGGTGACAAAGCCAAAAGCCAAGCCACGACAACCAGAGGAGGTACTCAAGTACTTCAGCAACGTGCTGACGCCCTACGAGTGCCAGGAGATCCTGAACTACCCCCATGTCTACTTCATTGGAGCCATGGCTAAGAAGCGGCCCATCATGTCGACGCACAACTCGGGCTACGACGACGAACAAGACTCGTATATTCACGTTGTCCACGACCACGTGGCCTATCGCTACGAGGTGCTCAAAGTCATCGGCAAAGGTAGCTTCGGCCAGGTGGTGAAAGCCTACGACCACAAGAACCACGTCTACGTGGCGCTGAAGATGGTCCGCAACCAGCCCCGTTTCCACCGCCAGGCCCAAGAGGAGATCAAAATCTTGGAGCATTTAAAGAAGCAAGACAAGGACAATAAGATGAATGTCATTCATTTACACGATTGCTTCGTCTTCCGCAATCATGTCTGCATCACCTTTGAGCTGCTCTCCATCAACCTTTACGAGTTGATCAAGAAGAACAAGTTCCAGGGCTTCAGCCTGCAGCTGGTCCGCAAGTTTGCCCATTCGCTCCTTCAGTGTCTGGAGGCCCTCGCCCGCAACCGCATCATCCACTGTGATATGAAACCCGAAAACGTCCTCCTCAAGCAGCAGGGCCGCAGTGGCATCAAAGTGAGTAGACGTGTGCTTGTTATTATTGTTATTACTATTACTGCTACTAGTACTTACTATCTTCCCAGTCAGCCAGCCAGCCAGCTAGTCAGTACTTTTTTCCCCCTCCTCCTTTATTTAAAAAAAAATAATAAGATGACGGCCGGATGAACTGGACGACATCGTTGCGGGACTGTACTGCCGAAACGAACGGGACTCTTGGGAAAGAAACCGAAACGTTCTCACTCGGGACTCGACGACGAATGTAGCGGGATGATGGAAAATTTCGATTAACTGTTCCGGGTTCGATGGAAACCGCGGCGTTTCTTATTTTTATTGTGAGAGGGGCTTCATTTCTAGTTAGTGGCTTTATTCGATCCGCATTGTTAGAGAGCAATAGACTCCCGAGCAACATTTCCGTTGACCGAATGTCGCTTCTCTACAGGTATATATATATATATACACGTATATATATCCACATCTTTTTTTCGTTGTCGTCCTAATTTTCGAATATATATAGAGGGGCTTTTATGGCTCATGGGTTCATTATCTCTTCTCGCTCGGGGAACAGGGGGGGGGGCAGGGTAGACGGGACAGGGAGAGAGAGAGAGAGAGCGAAGGTTTTCTTGTGTGACACGATCTCGTTGGAAGAAGGCCTTTGTCTGCCGATCGATTTTCTGGGTCTGTCCAGTGTCTGCGCAGCACGCGCAACTTGACCGATGCTGTGCTGGTGCTGTGCTGTTGGTGCTGCTGCGTTGGTTTCCAATCAATGCAAGATGTTTCCCCTAGAAACGGCCAAAGATATTCAACTTTCACGTGTGAAAAAGGTACAAAGGACTTTCTGAGGGGGAAAAAGGACCAAAGGCCTCTTATTATTTCCGACCATTCCGTCTACAGTTCGGGTTCTTTCTTTTCTTTAAAGAACCTTCTTTTTGAGAAGAGGGTTCCTTTTAAATCATAAATCCCCCCTCTTGCTGTGTGTAGAAGAAGAAGAAGATGAATCTGTCGCGATGGGTTCGTCTTGTAAAGTAGGAAACTCTGACCTGCACTGACCCCGGAGGGGCTGCCGAACTGGTTTCGTGTGGCTCTTTTCTTCACAGCCATCATCCGTCGGTTGGGTTAGCCACCTGGTGTTAGGGTTTTTCAACCCTCCTCGACTCTAGTTGAGCTCTCCCCCCCCCCCCCCCTCCTCTCTTTGTTGAGACTCTTTGAGCCCAACCAGCTGTAGAGACTAGAGAGAGAGAGAAGCGAAGAGAAAGCCAAGGAGGAAAAAAACGGACACCAACAGGTGCGGAGGAAGAACGAGGTAAAGCCAGACAAAACTTGAAAAAAAAATGACGAGCCCTATGATGAAAGAGAAACCATTTGGCCGCCAGCTTTCACGTTTCTCTTTGGTTGGAAATCGGGAACGTCTTGGCCGTGACAACAAACGAGGTTCCTGTTGTTGTTGTACCAAAAAAAAAATCCGATTTGCTTCTGATTCCGGTGAACTGTTCTGTTGTATATGCTACAACTACTACTACTACCTAGGCTGCGGTTCATTATGATTTTCTTAATTGGAAAGTGAATAGTCCTGCGCTCAAGGGTCGTCGTCGCAGTGTACGCAGTTCCCCCCGAGCTTGGGAAACGGCGCGCGGTTCAAGGGCGGTCGTTGTGGCGCCGATTGTGTGGCTCTCGGAACTGCTTGCTGCCGGAGAGTCAGTAGACTCGTGATGAAACTGGCTCTTTTCCTATTTCGTCAGCAGTCGGTCGTACCTTCTATCATACTTGCTGTTGTCACACCAGATCAGAGCGTGCTGTTTCAAAAATGTGTTGAATGGTATGCCGTATTCCCGACTTGTTGTGAAGGGCATTGGGTATAAAAGAATATATCGGTGGCCATGAAGTCTTCTCGCCCCTGCACCCCTCTGCAACCAGCAGCACAGCAAGACTTTCACTGTAGACAGCGTTGCCATACCGAGGAGCTACCGCCCCCCAACCTTGGAATTATTCCTTCTTTTTACCCGTTTTCTTCTTTTCATTCCCCCCTTCTCTTTTATTTTTTTTTTCTCTTTTCGTCTTTTCGTCCTGGACAATCGACTGAGCAGGCCTTCTTCTCAACGATTCCTGGTCACACAACTTCCTCCACTGTATAGTTGACCTAGATTGGAATGGTCGTCGATAAAAAAGAGAAAAAAAACCGCCGACGACGGCGAAGACTGCGATCTTGTCCGTTGTTGTTGCTGAATGAGGTCGAGAACGCCATCGAGCCACATGAGAGACATTAAGGTGCTTCCGATTCGTGTGAATGAGTTTTCTGGTAAAGAGAAGTAGGACGGGGCCACTGCCAAGGTGCAAGTGAACGGTTTGGCGCAAGTTTGGCATCATCGCCATGTTGTCAGGTGTAGTTCTGCCTGCCGGATGAAGCTTCCGCCTTGGCCGTTCCCGATTTGGAACTCTTCATTTCCTGCGCCCCAAGTTTTTTAATCAACAACGTCTGCTCACTTCAAAGAGAGAGTCTTGTTTTGGTCTGCTACTTTTCTGACGCATCTGCGCGCGTCTATTTAGGGGGTTTGGGGAGCTGCTCCCGTTGCTGCGACTGCCGCTGCTGCTGGCCTCTTTTATGAGCCACTTGAGAAACAGGCTACCGATCCTGCTGCACTCGCTTTTCCCAGCACTCACTCGGAAAAAAAACAAAGTTTTCAATATGCGTCGCCACGTTTCACGCGCCGTTCTTCGATCCATCTATCCGGCCGTCCGTCCGCCCTTTATCAGCATTTAAAAGGGAGACGGGGACAAATACAGCAAAAAAAATAATAATGTTTTGTTGTTGTGGCAACGTAGTCCGTCTCTGTGATTTGGCAATCTTCCTCCCCGGTCTAATCAATCCGACCACAGATAACTCATCTGATTTGATCTTAGTAATATAACGAGCCACGTAGCTCCCATGTTTCTGTTGTACAGCAGTAATATTTACCCTTGCTCTCTTTCTCTCTCTCGTCTCTGTCTGTCTGTGTGTAGGTTATCGATTTTGGCTCGAGCTGCTACGAGAACCATCGGGTCTACACGTACATCCAGTCGCGCTTCTACCGAGCACCCGAAGTCATTCTGGGCCTGCGCTACGGCCTACCCATCGACATGTGGTCGTTGGGGTGCATCCTGGCGGAGCTCCATCTCGGCTACCCTCTCCTGCCCGGCGAAGACGAGTCGGACCAACTGGCCTGCATGATTGAATTGCTGGGCATGCCGCCACCGAGGCTCATCGAGCAATCGAAAAGAGCTAAAATGTTTTTCAGCTCCAAGGGATACCCCCGCTACTGCATGGCCACGACAAGGCCGGACGGCACCATCGAGCTACAGGGCGGTTCGTCTAGACGAGGCAAACCGCGCGGACCACCCGGTTACCGGAGTTTGGCCACGGCCCTTAAAGCCAAAGGACAGGGCTACAAGGTCACTACCGCCAACAGCACGGCCAACGCAGCCGCTAACGGCGGCATCAGCGCCGCCGAATGGTCCGAAGACGAAACCCTCTTTGTCGACTTCATCTCCCGATGCCTTGACTGGGATCCAGAGACCCGGATGACACCCGATGAGGCCTTGCGGCACGGATGGCTCCGACGGAGGTTACCCCGGACTCCAGCCAAATCGACGGCCGTCGAGAGTCCGGCTAGACAGGCGCCTTGGCGAACCTCGAGTACCGGCAGCGTCGGTAGCGGGACCAATAGTCTAGGTGGAGGTCCCGGTGGCGGCAATGGCGGTTGCATTAGCGACCGTTCGAGCGGCGGAACCGGTGACTTGATGGTCCTCGGTGACACTACTTCAGCCAACGGGACAACAGTCTTGGTTCAATCGACATCCTCGGTTGGCACCTCAACCTCTGCAGCCGGTAGTGGGAGCAGCCAGCAGCAGCAACAACAACAGCAACAGAACGGCGGTGGAGCTTGGCCGCCGGTAACTACCAGGGTCTTTATGAGGACTCGGAGAGCGGCCATGAATGAGGCGCTGGCTTTGGCTGGCCAAGGGAGCTCTTCGGCGAGCGCTTCTGGCATGTCGGTGGCGACCAAATTGCCCCACAGCGGCAGCACCGGATCCCTAGCTTCGACATTGACGGGTCCAGCAGCAGCGGCCGGGCAAAGACGATACTCTACCCGGTTACCCGTCATTGATCACTCGTGCTACCCCAACGGCGTTTCTTCCTAATGAAACTGAGAGTTTTTACCCCAGCTCTCACAACCAATCTCCTCCTTGTTTTTTTTTTGTTGTTTTTTCTCTCTTTCTCTCTCGTATCTGACATCCATTTTACCCGGCATTCTCATTTCACGCGACACGGACGAAAACTCTCTTCACGACATCCTCGTGAGAAGCCATCGGACTCGACGGCATGTGCGCTCCCCGACCGTTGTACGCTTTTACTTTGTGTCTCGTCAACTGCCTCCCCTCGCGTCTATTTCGAGGAGCAGCAAACGATAAAAGTCATCAGCCGTTGTCGACTTGTGTTACCCTGTTTTTGAAATGGTCTTTTTTTTTTCTTTTTTTGATTTTTATTTGGAAAGCAAAACACTCACGGGTAAAGAAGGACTGGAAATCTCTCTCTCTCTCTCTATTTCGCTAGTGCACGCTATCCTAAACGGGCTGTCTCTATCATCTCCTTATCAAATTCTGATCTCCGCGGATCGTTGACGAATTGTCTTGCTTCTTCAGAGCTCCCGAACGAGGAACGTCACACATGAGGTGGGCGAGGAAGAAGAAGAATTAGACAACGACGAAGAAGAAAACAAGTAGAAGAAGCTCTCTTTCACCTCCTACTCGCTCATACGTGATGATCTCGTACTGCATCGCTATGGAAGTTTAGGTTCCTCGGGGTGGTTTCAAAAGAAGAAGGAAAAATTTAGATAAAAAGACATAATCAAGGGGGAGATTTGGGTGTTGCTCATTCGTTGATTTCTGGACTAGTTTTCACGTTTTTACCATTGTTTTCAATTTTGTGTTTTGTGTTGGGAGTTTGACTTGACTGGACGTCGCCGCCGCTTGGACACGCCAAAAAAATAAAAGGGAAAAATGTATTTAAAAAAAAGAGAATCGAGCAATCTTTTGTGACAAGGGCGATAACATTTGACAAGAGCCAAGCAAAGTGCAGACACGGCGAAATAATTTGTAGTTTCTTCTCTATTTCTCACACTCTTCACACCATTCTATCATTTTTCCGGAATTTAAACAAACAAACAAGAAAAAAAAGAGACTTGCATACCCCCCGTTTTTATGATTGGTCGATGAGAGCAACGGTCCCATTGTAATTTGCCCTTCTTTTGTTTCAGAAATTGTTTCGATTGGCTACATATTGTGACACCACAAACAGGAACCAGAGTAGTTAAAACATTGTCTAGAATGTCATTATAGTTTTGTTGACAAAAAAAAAAAATAACTTCCCCGCGATTCTCTCTTATTCTCGTGTGTGGAGAATCGAGAAAACAATGGTATTATTTTGTACTATTTGACTCTTAATAGACACACGCCCACATTGAGAATCCATCTCTCAGCATCTACATGGATGGTAGATTGCAACTCCCCAAAATGTTCTCTCTCTCTCTATCTCTCTTTCAGTATACCCAGCATCATTGCAACCTCGTCGATTAAATCGTCTCCTAGGCGATGCATTGGCTCCTCTGGGGTGATGTTGTCATGGTGACAAGCTTTCCCCAAGCAAGAGAAGACGCCGAGCATTCGGGTCCGCGGAAGAATCTTAAATTCCCGGAGGGGAATACACGCATCCTCCCCAGCATCTGTCTCTGTCTCCTCTCCAAACTTGTTCCGTAGTCTCCTTGTTGTCATGACCAAAATGCATCGTAGTAAGCTTTTATTGCGTTGTTCTTCCTCCTACCACTCTCTTTCGGTGTAGAGATCCGAAAAATCATCTTGCCCCGGCCGTCGACTCTCTCTCTCTATCTCTCTCTCTCTCTCTCTGTATCCGTTCGTTTTTTTTTCTCGATTATTATTATTGACGCTCCGTCGTGTGTGTGCGTGTGTGAAAGTGCCGAGTATTGCTATTGCTACTGCTGCTCTAATGCTGTGTATTTGGCCTTGTATTTTGAACGATAATAATGAAATTGAATGGATGATGATGATGATTGTGTCACATGTGTCTCGTGTGCTTTGATCCAATTTCTCTCTCTCCCCGCTCCCCCCCCCCCCCATGTCTCCCTCTCTCCGATTCTCTTTTGTGTTCCTCTCGTATGTTAGTAATGAACGTGATTTTAAGTCGACAAGACAGCGAAAAGAAAAAAAACCTCGTATGAATCACCTGCCTTTTCTTTTTTGATGGATATGACATGCACACACACGCCCGCCCGCACACACAGTTGAGCCGAGTCGTCGAGGAGGAGAGATATCCAGTTGGTTACACGCAAGAGGCGTTGCGCACTATCGATGAGACGACGTCATCCGATCCGGCGCCAATTCAGATAAAAACTGGGTGAAGGTTGGTCGATCTATTTATTCCCCCCCTCGGCCCAGGGTCGAGAGCTTGTCAGGTTTCATATTATATTATTGTTTTGATGCGGAATAACGTGACGGTTGACGACATCATCATCGCCGTCCGTCCGTCCCGTCCGTCCGCTGTCAGCCGAAATCTCATCGCTACGAACGAAGGTTCCTCCTCCTCCTCCTCCTACACGCCATTTGGCGGGCCGAAAACGGGCAAACGGCTGGCCAAGCAACAACTGCATTAGTCATCTCCATCCGAGGAGACCAATACGTCACCTCGACGGCAATATAATTCCTTGATTCACAAGAGAATGTCTTGCTTGGTCTTCTTCACAACAGCGAAAAGCAGTCAAACCGGATGAGAACAAAAAAACTTGACTTGACCGCAGCAATAGTCTTGTGTCGTCTGGCGGCCTTGGAGATGGCAGTCGTGCGGTCAGAGGCGTGAATGTATCCAGCTGCAGCCCGAGTCCTTCAACAACAACAACAGCAGCAGAAACAGCAGCTAACATTGAATGAATTATATCCGGCCGCGCTCTCACTTGTCTTCCAGGCGGTCGACGAGTTTTTGATTGGAGAGCCCGGGCATTGAAATTAAGAAAGGAAAAAAGTAAAAAAATACGAATGCATTACATAGAGCAGTGTACAGTCATTGCGTGACTGGGTACTAGCAGCTAGGGGAAAGGCACACAGGTTTCAGCCCCATTCATTCACTCTTCTTGCCGTATGTACAACATGCCTTTTCCTTCCTCTCCGTCCTCTCTTGTTGTTGTGTGTCCTTTTCGGGCCAACTGGCGGAAAGGAGGTCGTTGGTTCGATTCGAGAGCCATCACATCATTATCTGCGTGTGCCGCAAAACTTTAGCCTGTGTCGTCCCCGGCGAAAAAAGCGGACGAAATCGAAAGCCGGCCGAGTTAGACATGATGCCGCCGATGGCCTAAAGACGTCGTCGGCGCACGCCCCCAAGAAAAAGAGAAACGCCGAGAGAAAGACGAGGAGGAGCCGATTCGAAAGAAGAGAAGAAGGAGATCAGGTCCGCAGACGACTTTAATTCCGACCAGCAGAGAAAGTTTTGACCGAGAAACACAACAAACCAGCAAAGAACAGCCGATCTCTCTCCTCCGGGACGAGAAGGTCACGATGAGTCAAGACTTTCTTCTTTCTAGTCTTCGTCTTCGGTCGTTTCGTCGTCTTACTCTCTCCGGCAGCCGTTGTCGTCATTCTTTATTCCATCCTGTTTAAAAAAACCCCACCGCTCCCGACCGGTGGACGGCCGTCGTCTTCGTCGTCTTCGTCGTCGTTTTTCCAATCTGGCTATCCTCTCTTAGCAGAGCCCCGGATTGTTGTTGTTCACTCATCTCTTTCTTCGGTCTCTTTTATTTTAGCTCGACCGTGAGCAGAGCGTCTGTGTAGAGGCTTTTATTTTAGGCTCCAGACACGGCGTCTGACGACATCCGTCGGTGCGACAGTACCGCCCCGGCCCAGGGTCTTTAAACTTCTGAAAACAAACACGAAAATGAGAGAGGTATTCGTATCGTAAAGGTCGAGTATCTCGTACGACCTAAATAAGGTTTCCCCGTCGATACCCCGTCCCTTATTCACTCCCGACTGAACGCACACACACTGCCATGTGTAACTTCATCAGTTCATCGGGCGGGGCTCTACAACAACCTCCTTTTCTTTTCGTTTCTGTTTTTTTATCTTTTTTTTTTACCCCTCGACGCCGACTCCCGAGTTTCAGCATCGCGTTACAATTTGGTCCGCGCTCACACAGCACGATCCCTTACCTTGTGTATTGGCTGTGTGTTCTAAGCCATGGCTAATGGGCTTAAGAGATTTATTATTATGATGATTTTTTTCGTTTCTGGAGGTAATTAAAAAAAAATACAAAAGGAAATTTTTTCCTCGGTTACAACACCGAACCAGGGCGATCGATGTTCAGCAGGCTGGCATTTGTGGTTACAAAGTTATTCCGATTCGACAATTAAACTCCCGAAAAAAAGAACAAGGAGGAAGAATACTCTTGTGGTTAGAGATTTCCGAATTTCGTAACGGTGACCTGTTTTTTGACTTCAGGGCTTCCAAACAAAGTCCATCGATCGTTCCTTTTCGTCTTCTCTCTCCGCCAGCTCCCTTGGATTGTGTAATCCAAGAATCGACGATTCAATGGTCACGTAGCGGAGCAATATTCGACTTGCTCGTCGCCGTTCATATCGATCTCGTCTGCTCGAAAACACGGCTCAGAAACATTATCCGTGCTCCTGTTTGACTGACTATACGCAGTTTGGTTCCTCGAGCGAGCTTTTTGAAAGCTGCATATTTCGTCTTTATTGTCTATGATCTTCGACCAAGTTTCAGATGATTTCCAAACCGTACAAGGCTATCCGAAATTCATGAGCTCCTCCAAGGGGATCTCTCGTTTTTCGTGGGCGTCTGGAAGGCGCTGGCTGGTGAACGTCGCGCGGAAGCGATAAATGTAATGAATGCATCCAATCATCAACGATTCGAAGGGTTCTCCGTTCCTCACGGCGAGAACGCCGCTGCCGATGTAGTATACAAAATCAATGATGACACACCTCGCTTATCGAGTTGCAACTGCGAGCACTAGGTGGCACTAGCGTATGGGTTTGCTTGGTTTCCGGCTGGATCGAAGAAGATCGAGGAAGGGAGAGAGATGTCAAAAGTAACTTTTTCACGGGTATATAAATAAACTGGCCTGAAAAAGACTGAAAATGGATGAAGTCGGGGGTGCCAGGCGGGGCCCACCTAAATTGCGAGAGATTCTTCGAAGACAGCGTCAAGATTCCGAGGTAATTAGATTTATTTTAGGGTGCCAGAAAGTGTCTAATCTAAAGGTTATTAAATCACAACAGGGAACCATTGACTGCCCAGACTTGGACTTCGTCTACGACGATGCCGACAAACATCCCAATGAAACTGCTGAGCTATACAGCTACACAGAAGGACCAGAATTCCAAACAAATATTAGGGTATGTGACTTATGATATGTATTTTGATCAATCTGATTTTTTGACTTTCCCTTTTGTGTTAACAGGCCTTCGAGGAATTGATGGAACAGTTTCACATCAGACCTCACTGGCAAACTCTGAATGATGCGACCAGAGTTAGTGTATTGCTCAAGCTAGCCGAGCAACTGGAGCTGAGTAACAAAGCTTTAAGGATGAAGGCAGCTCGAGCAATCCTTTATATTGCTCAAGGATGCTGGGGAGAAGTCCAGAGTGATGCCGAGCAGCAACATTGGACTAGAAGCAATGTTCTTTTGCTTTACAAAACAGGGATCTTCCATACATTTTTGGAATTGCTAAACTATGAAATAGAGTGAGTCTCACATTCCTACAATAATTCTGCTTCATAGTTTAAACTTTCAATTAATCCAGGAATAGTGGAGCGGCCAACACTGCCATACGGAAATTGGCCGTCAGTCTGGCAGATAGCTGGGATCTCCGTGTAATTTTGTCAGTATTCTACACCATTGTTGAAGTCTTCCGCTGTTCGCAAGAAGAAGATAGTGATGAATTTAAGAAAATTCAAGAAGAGTTTCGAGCCGAAATCGGTAACGGATACGAATAAGTATCTGATCGAATGTTTTGTTTACATTTTTCTGTTTTTTCAACGCTAGCTCAACCTATCAATGATGAACTACTTGCGGTAAAACTGCTCAGTATGGTCACGAAATTTTGCAGTGGATCGTGCCCGCATTTTCCAATGAAGAAAGTACTGTTGCTTTTATGGAAAGTACTATTGGTATCCCTTGGCGGAATGAAAGAACAAAGGGAGTTAAAAGGTATCATTATTAACTTATCTTGTTCATCATGTCAAGATATCATCCCAAACGTCATTGCTAGGCAAATATCGTACCGAAGCGGGCCTGCCCCTGCCAGAGGAAGACACCATCGAAGTAACACGAACCATGCGTGCTGCTTCACCTCCTGCATCAGCTGCTGATCTGCTGGAGGCTCAGAATCAGAAACCGGGTCCTGCTGCACGTCCTTTTCGACGAGTAAGCCGTTATTTAGTACAACTTTGAAGATCTTAACCAATTGTATATATTAATGTATTCCAGACCCTAGTCAAGCAGAGTTCCTTGGATGAATCATTAACCATGGAATTGGATAATAATGATCAGGCTGATGATGAATTGAGGGAAATCGAAGAACGTCGAGCCATGGAAGAATCAGGGGAAATCCCTCAACCTCCGAGCCCACGACCTACTACACCTGCCCCCCGAAAAGGTAGAAAATATTGCCAAGGACACTCAAATCCTCTGCCATTCCCCAAAAACATGTATTAAATATCATTAATGTTTATACAGCTCTACCCTGGACTCCAAAAGTTCGCCAAAAGGATGTTGATCAGTTTCTCGATACTACACGTATGAAATTTGTCGGTTTCATGCTGCCTAACGATCGAGTATCGTTGGCAGGACTTCCTCAGCCTATCCACGAAGGAGTGCGCGTTTTGAAACAGGTGACATACGAGTAGACCTGTATTGCGTTTGCCATGGTAATTTCTTAATTATGAAACCGTGTACAGCACATGTACCTGTCGCTGACGGAGATCCAAATCCAACGAGAAGAGGATATCAACAAAAACCCGGTTTCTAAAGGCCAGGAGGAGATAGCATTGACTCCGGCGGAAATCCTTTACCAGGTCTAGTTTCAGGGCCTGTGCATCTTGTTGCAACAGTTTTGCTTACTGTACAATTTTTCGCTAACTAGGCCATGTTGCCGAGCTTACCTCAGTACATGATAGCCTTGCTGAAAATCCTACTCGCTGCCGCTCCAACGTCCAAAGCCAAAACGGACTCTATTAATATTATGGCGGACGTCCTGCCGGAGGAAATGCCGTAAGTACCTTGAAGCCAACGAGCGATATAAAAAGTGCCATTTTTAGAAAACGGGGAAATCCATCTTTTCGACCCCGAACTTTTCATGAATTTCCCTTTTGCCTCAAGGCTGCGTTTAACTGCTAATGTGTCCTAATTTTTCCTCTCTTTCTCTCTCCCTGTTTTTTTTATAGGATGACCGTGCTGCAATCTATGAAGCTGGGCATAGACGTCAATCGTCACAAAGAGATTCTGGTTAAAGCCGTTGCGGCCATCCTTCTGCTTCTTTTGAAACACTTGAAGATGAATCACGTCTATCAGTTTGAATTCATGTCACAGCACCTGGTCTTTGCCAATTGCATCCCACTTGTACTCAAGTTCTTCAATCAGAACATCATGGCTTACATAGGCGCCAAAAACAAGTACGTTGTCGATGAATCACTGCTAATTTCTCTTGGGGGGAAATGTTAAGTTCCCGTCGTTTACGATTGCAGCATCGCTATCTTGGATTTCCCATCCTGCGTCATTGGCGACCAGCCAGAGTTGACAGCCGAGAGTTTGGAAATTGGTACCAATCTTCCCTACTGCTGGCGAAATCTGTTTTCATGCGTCAACTTGCTGCGCATCCTTAATAAGCTAACCAAATGGAAGCATTCGCGCATCATGGTACGTTATCGGTGGAGGCGTGGAGGCCATAATCTTATCGTTTTCAAAGTCATCATGACTGTACTTTTCTGTTTTTGTCTAGATGCTAGTTGTTTTCAAATCAGCGCCCATTCTGAAGAGGACTTTGAAAGTCAAGCACGCACTCCTACAACTGTACGTTTTGAAGTTATTGAAAATGCAAACCAAATATCTGGGTCGACAGTGGCGCAAGTCAAACATGAAAACAATGAGTGCCATCTATCAAAAAGTGCGTCATCGATTAAACGATGACTGGGCCTTCGGCAACGGTAGGCTAGACTATTCTGATATGTAGTCGTGATGATCTCATCAATAGATCTGTGTGCTGCTTGTTGTGTACCGCGACGACTGATGAGCGAACCTGATCGTCATTCTTATTTGGTTTTTTCGTGTTGCTTGATAGATCTGGATGCCAGACCGTGGGATTTCCAGGCGGAGGAATGCGCTTTACGCTCGGCCGTGGATCGCTTCAACAGTCGTCGCTACGATAAGAACTCGTCGGGATGTGTGGTAATGGTATGAATTATTTTGAAAGAGAGAAAGATGAAAGTTCATAAAACCGCATTCGATCGGCAGGATCCGGAATACGAGCCGATAGATAACTGGCTGACCAGCGTGCTTAGCCACCCTGTGGAGTTGACCGACGAGTTCAAGCGCCACTACGAGATCTGGCTTCAACAGGAAGTCTTTCAGGCCTCGATCGACTGGGATCAGTTGGTCGCCTCTCATCTCATATGATCCCCCCGTGTCTATTTTAATGCGTTTAGAAGCAACACCAAACCCGCGCGCCAAAGTCGCACGACCAATTAGCAGCGGATCGAAAGTGAGGCTCGCTTTTCTTTCTTTCGGAGGCAACAACAGTTGCAGGAAGCTTCATGATGCCGACATGAGACGAAGAAGAGGAGAAAGATCCAATTCGGCCGTGTAGCATCCCGTAACATCGTTTTCAAAATTGATCGATCCATTTAGCATCCGTTAGAGCGAAGAGAAGTTTGTTTTTTTCGGCTGGGTTTCTCCCAGTCTTGCATTCTCGTGTGTTATTGCATTACTCATCATACACTCGCTCATTGTACAAAAAAAGAAACGCTCTTTTCTCGTCGCTTCATTTCGTCATACTATGCGCTGTCTGCGCCGTGTTTCCCAAAAAAGGAACGGTGACTGCACCACCAGCCTCTTTCGTGCCACCACCGGTCGGTACCAGGCGCTGAACGAACGGCGCGGGTTTTTCGACGCTTAGGGGAATTCCCTGCAACCGTGAGCTTTGTCTTGGGTTTTCCTCATCTTTACTTTGTATGTGTGTCTCAAAGTTTTCCTTTTACTTTGGCTTGACCTCATTTCGGAATCGCCGCTGTCGTCAAGCCGCTCTGCCATCTTTCATACCGTTTATGGCTTATTCCCCCTTCTCTTGGACACCCGTCCAATCATCTCATCACGTCCTGACATCCCGTCGCTCAAGATGGAAGGTCTAAAAACCTGATCACGTGAAACAATACATTCCTCCTTACTTTTGGGCCACAAGAACGAGATGATGCTGCCGTATATACACCAGCGTATGTGAACCAGCAGCAGCCTTGATGCAAGAAGGTCAACTCCAAGGCCGCGAGTACATCGGCCGCGCGCGCGCCAGACCTCTCTCAGTGGCGGCGACGGCCACAACCGAGGGCGTCTTTTCTGTTGATGGTGCGCGGACGCACAAACGCTCACGCAGCACACACACACGCGGAATGGCATGCGAATCTTGTTTCTGGGCGCGCGCTAGCGGACGTTGGACTCTTCCGATCTGCTCCTCATTTCGCCGTCCCGGCCAAAACAACAAAATATCGTCTCCTTTATATTGTGTACTGACTCTCGGGCGACTCGAAATATTCCATGTCAGGTTTCGATTTATAACACAACGAAAGGGGGGAGAAAATATCTAAGAGGAATGGCATTGTGACGATCTCCACCGATTGGTTCGCTCTCCTTCTTAAATGGTGTAACCCGACCGTGAACATGAAAAAGAGAAGGGGGATGCGTTACCGCTCATTGAACACTAGAAATTTCTCTCTCTCTCTCAAGGAGAGAAGAATTCATTTTACCGGACAAAAGACCAAATAGTTCACTCTTTTTCTATAGTTCCCCTGATTTTTTTCTGCTTCTTCTTCTTCCTACTCCGTGTTATACGGTTGACTTCGAGTCCTGCGCGTCATTGAACCGTGTTGAGAAATGAGGGAGGTACAAATAAAATAGGAGCTATACTAGATAGTGCTAGTTGTCTATCCAGGAAGAACTTACCTGGGGGGGAAAGAAAGAAAGAAAGAATGGGTGATCCGGTTCGGCCGTGACCATCAACTAGTTCTCGGCCTCCATTTGGGGGGAAAAGAGCAGATGCATTTTTCCGTCTGCTGATGGAGCAGGTGGAATTTCTTCGACTTTGGTTGTGTTATTTTTTTTTCTTCTTCTTCTTTTCTCTTACCTATTTTTACCCCATGTCCGTTTACACAAAACATTTACGACAGGGGAGAAAATAACTCTGATTCTAACGCGTTTCAATCTGGTGCCCTTTACTGGGGTTTTCTGCTTTCTTACCTGTGTCCACAGGCAGTTTTTGTAGATCGTAAAAAGAAATATTATTACGACAGAGTAAAAAATAGAAACGAAACGGGTCCGAGGGGATTCCAGGAAATCAAATGAGAGCGCTTGATCTGTTCACGCGCTTAGGGAATGATGGCCAGGTATTGACCTTGCCGTCCAGGCCGTGTGGACTTTGATGGGCGTGTATACATCAAACAAATGCCAAGACCGTGTCTGTCTGTCTGTGTTGTTGTATCACGGCCGTTCATTGCTTCTGCTGCTGTGGCTTCCACAAGGTGTGTAGGCAGAGTATCTAGTGTAGTACGCATATACGCGGTAAAGACCTTGGGAGGTTATCGGCACCTAATCCCGGTCCAACGTCCGCACCTAACTTTTGGCGCAATCGTCAAGGAAAAGGAGGAGGACGAGGGGGTTCTTTTTTCGCCTGGGTGGGGGAGATGCTGGACCTTGGGTTTTGACGGTGGTTGCGCACATTGCAACGTTCCTGGGAAACATAACAAAAACAGTTCGTGGTACTGGACACGATAGAGAGAGAAAAATCTAAGCGAGCATTGTCTCGACGTATCGGTAAAAGAAGAAAATGTTTCGCGTAACGCGCCGTAAACGAGGGCATAATTACTTGGCCCACCTGTGTGTCTGTGTGTGTCTGGCAGATGGTCGGTTGACAAGACCTCCGCCGAGAAAGAAGAGGGTTCAAAAAAACCATCATTACACTCTACACACAGGTTACAGACTACCTGAAATGTACAAGTGATCCTCGACGACAACAGAACCCCTCTCTAGACTACTACTATTTTTTTGTAGGAAAAAAAGGTGCTCATCACCTGCTCTGACCACCTGCCCATCTGATGAGGAAAACATTGGAGTCGTATCTTGTATGCAATCCGAGGCAATATGGTGACTGTGGGGACGCTCATTTCACCCGCGCCAACCTTGTCTATTCTTTATTGTTTACTTTATTTTTCTAGGTGAAATCTTTTAAGGGGAATCGTTCATCTGTAGTTCCCCGTAATCTGTTGAAAGCTAGTGCAATGTCGTAATAAAGCAGAGAAGGGAAAAAAACAGTGGTGGGTATTATAATGTTGTGATAAGCTGGCTAGCTGCCCGGTGGCATTGCACCATCAAAACAGTTAGCAGCTTAATATAGAAGAAAAAAATACCGGAGAAATTTGGACATTCAACGCTCTAGTGCCTCAGGAAGGAATGGCACGGAGCATTTGAAAAGAGAGGAAAAAAAAACTGCGCATCTTTTTTCTTCTTCTTCTTTTTGCATCTTGGGAAAGCAGCGACCTGTCGACGGCGGCGGCTCCCGCCGCTCCGGGTGGGAAAAACCCAAAACAGAACCAGCCAAACGCAACGGACCACCTTGTGACGTCGCAACGCCGGGCGCCAGACGGCCTTTGAAGGAAAGTGAGGCTCAGCTATTTCAACCTTATCCAATGCAATCCGGCTCCCTTTATCTTCCTTAAAAAAATATAAAAATGCTTCGTCATCCAATCAACGACGAAAACTTGTCCGCGGATGTGACAAGTTTTGATCATTTCTTTATATGCAAAAGCCACCGAGTTTGCTATTAAAAAATTCAGTTTTTTTGTGTCTTTAACAACCTGTCTGGATTTAGTTGGAGGAACACAAAAGAACATCTCAGACATCGTGACTGGTCCCAATAAATGTTCTATTTTTGTTTCAAATTTGTTTGTCTTATATCTGATAATAAACTTGTAGAATTCTTTGATGATAGAGCCGACCCTCCTAATTATTTGAGGAGTTGTTCGGAAATGGTAAAACCCGTTTCTATCAGTTTAGATTGAGGGGGAAACTAGCTCTGTTGCTGAAAGAAACCCGAACGTTGTGACATAACTGCGCTTTCTACATCATCACGCTGTTGTTGCTGAAGCTTTCGCAAGTTGACAATGAAGTTGGTGTGGTCTCACCGTGAAAAAAAAAGTTGTTGGGTTTTTTTTCGTTTTATTCTTTCTGGGTACTCGTTCCCCTTTCCAGCAGTGGAGGTAACACACTTTTTCCAGACAGAAGATAGAAAGGTTTCTCACTGCGCCGGAATCCGGCTGTTGTTGTGCGCGTGTATCATAAAAAGAAAATGTCTAGGTCAGGTGTGGCCGTGTGTGGGTTTGGTACCTTGGGCTCCTTTCACGCAGAGCGTGAATTTTGTTTCTCTTTTCTCTCTCTCTCGCTACTCGCTACCAAGAACTACCCAAAACTACCCAAACACTTGTCTCATTTTTAATTGATCCGTAACGCTCCAGCCGGCCACACCCCTTCGGGCAAGCAGGAATCAGATCGATAAAGTGAAATTCAATAGATTTCCTAACTGAATCGTCCGTAAATTTGAATTGCAAAATATTTGAAAAGAAACAATCTCATCTTAACCTTCACATTTGATTCGTGAACTTGAGCGTCCTGGATTCTCGTTGCCTATTTTCAGCTCGAACTGACTTTCTCTTGACGGACTTTCCTCTCTATTTTTGAATATTGCTTGAAGGCTAACAAACAATAACAAATTCAGCACAATGCTGGAATCGGACGGAACTAAAAATTTCTAAAATTTCGCTCACAACGAGGTTTTCTAACAAAATAAACCGCCCGTCAAACAAAATAACAAACGCATTAATTGTAGGTCGATTGTAATTGTGATAATAGAGATTGGCTGTCATCCAATCGAGTTTAATCAACAAAAACTGGTTATAATGTAACAAGTACATGAAAAATTTCCCTATTTTCCATAAAATCACTTTAAGTGGCGAGATGCCCATGGTCGCTAATACACAAAATTATTATGACGACAGAAAACTGGAGCGAAAGAAAATGTTTTCAATAAATATTGTTATTTGACATTTAAAGTAAAAAAACTGAAAGGAAATGAAATGTTGTGCTGTTCAGTTACGACCACAATTCGATGATAATCAGTAACGTTGTTGGTTGTTTTTGCTGGTAATTTGAGAGAAATTTGAGAAAACCCGTTTAGAATCATCCGACCCAATCCAGAGAGGATCGTAAATCTGGACCGGATTCAGTCGACCAAGCCCACACAAGAAAAGCTGGATTCCATGCAACTTCACCAATTGTTTGCTGTAATGTAGTTGTTGAAGCACCTGTCCTAAAATGGCATATCGACCGATAATCTGTCAGTATTTGCTCGCGGGATTTTCCCGAATTTTTGCGGACCAATTTCAGAGGCACTTTTTGCAGTTGACAACGACAGTCAACATATAACATCGCATTTTCATGCTTGCATTCCATGACTATAGGAATATAATACATACTTCTTGTACTTTAAGATGTCACTATGGTACGGAATTTAATAAGAAGGTCATGGCTCATATGAAAATAGCCTAGCTACAGTTTGATACCAAATAGCGCCGTTTGACATTATTGATAGATCAAGTGTAATCTTCTACGTAAATAAAACAACCCGAGTTTGTCCGTTTGTATGCTATTGATAACGTTGGAGATGCAGCTTAACCTCGAAATATTGTCGTGAAAATGAGGGGAAAAAACGAAACTGTAACACAGACAATCACAATGAGCCTTGAGGATCATCGGTAATCTATCCACCACAAACAAGAGCTTTGAGCGTCAACATTCAGTGACATTCTTTCATCGTCGATCAAAATTCAAAATTTGAGAAACCAAAGTGTGTTACATAAGGAACATTTAATCATCACGTACAGGATGTGGGATGGCGTTCTCCATCAAAACTCTGTGTGTAAATTATATGTTATACACTACATCCACGTAACCGGAAAAGATTACGGATGGGATCGGGAAAAATGGCGCGCGGCGTTGAATTTCTTCGGCATGATTACAACCTTAGTGACAGGTAAGAAGAAAGAAGGAACTTGAACTTTCTAAAATTAAAAACAATTATCTTTGTGCTGCGCAGAATTTCACGGATTAAAGAGAATCGCCACTTTTTTGTCTGGTTTTTTTTTTCTTGCCGTACCATTATATTCAATCGTCGTGCGCCAACCAGTAGGGAAAGCGGGACTTGGCAGCGGCAGACGGCTGTGGAGGCCAAGGTAAAAATCAGTCGCAATGGCGGAACCAGCTCGCCCTCCATTTCGTTCACGTGTAATAGCTGCCTCCTTTTAATGCTTTCATTGTTTCACACCTGACTTGACGGTCTTCGTTATATTGTTAGTTCTAAAAATAGCTATTTTGTCTCGAAAATACACACAGTAGACAGTCAATTATAAACGGCTGTAGTCTGAAATTTTAGGGGTGGAAAAAGAGTCGACCACACAACATTTTCCAGACTTGTGGATGAACGGTTTGCGTGAGTCTCACAAACAACCCCTTTGGTTTGGTTTTATGAAATATACGAAGATCGGGCAGGGTGTGTCTTGTATAAATTTACACTTGTTGATCTGTACTGGATTCTTTTCTATTTTACATTTTTTGTGCTTCTATCTTTGCCATTTCTTGTGTTTTATTTTAGTAGTGCGTCTGATCTACTTCTTTCTGGCGGCGTGACGGAGCCAGTCGCATTTTCTCTAGCGGGAGCGCACGGAGACGGCCTCAATCGTGCAGCACTTGCCGTTAGAAAGCGAGGCTACTGCGCAGTACGGCGACGTTGCGGCGCGGCCTCAAGTATAAAGCGGAATTTCCCAATCATGACGTCAAAGGCAATCAGTATTTCATCAGTTATATTATCATGAGGCACATAACACACAAGCAAAACCGAAAAAACACTTGATTTCGAACACACACAAAACGGTTTGGGGAAATGACACAAAAAACAAACAAAAATTTCCAATTTCTGGCTAGAAAAATAGGCGAATTTTCACACTTTTGACACGGCGCGTCTTATTTACAAACAGAATATCTGTACAATAAATTCATAGTCGAATGACAGGAGAATCGCGAGGATCACACACTCGGCACGTCAGTTTCAGGAGTAAGGCACGTTGGCATACAATGAATTTTCCCATCATTTTTACATAATACATACAAGCCAGGACTGCTTTCTTTTAAGGATTGCATAGGAACTCTTTTTTATTTTACGTCCCGTGCCTTTATCGCTATTCTCCAAAATTCGATTTTTTTACCCTGAGCACACAATTTTTACCTATTCCTCTCTCTCCGACGTCGTCGATAGGATTTTGCCGGACGTGAGGAAAGTCTGTCATTTGGCCTGAGATGTTACCGACAGTAAACAACACAAATTTTCGCAAAACTTTCGCGTTTTAAATAGAGTTGTGGGAGAGACGGAAAAAGATCTTTGGTCCATAGACACCGCTGACTACGGTGATGGATGTGAAAGTTATTTAAAGCTAAGGGGTCAACAACAGCAGAGTTCTGACTGTTAGTGAGCCCATTGCTCCTCGTGATAGATGACTGCTTCCATGGCGTACTCGCAATCTAGCAGGTCGACTTCCTCTGTCATGCTGTTGCGCGAAGAAGAAGCTGTCGATGCAGATGGTGTCAGCGAGTAAGGCAAAGATCCTCCCAACGTGAAGGAGGCGCGACGAGGGGAAGGGACGGGGATGGATCCTGCGCTGGATGTCGTCATCACAATCGGCGAAGACGTGTCCATAGCAGTAAGACAGTCAGTGGGAGAAGCGTCGTCGACTTTGGTCACTTCCACATCGGGATAGAACCACGGATGAGTGAGGATTTGCTCAAGACTCGGCCGATCGGCTGGAGAGTACTCGAGGAGGTTTCGGATCAGATCCTGGCATTGCCGAGATACGAGTTGGTGGCCCGAGCTGGTAGTTGGGAAGTTGAGGACGGCACTGACGATTTGCTCGTTCTCCTCGAAAGGAATGTCACCACAGACCATGTCGTAGAGCAAGATGCCCATGGACCAGACGGTGGCGGGCATGCCCATGTATCTCCGGTGGTTGATCCATTCGGGTGGTGAATAGACTCTCGTTCCTGAGAAAAAGAAAAGAAGAAACGGATATGAAATGCCAGTTCATTCATTCACACTGTTTTGTAGGATAAGTGAATGGGGAGCGTTGTTGCTAAGGGCTCGCGAGATAAGCAAGGAGGGATGTCAGATTTCCGGTGTAAAGTCCCGGGGTCAACGAGTACGTTCGCCGTTTGTTGCTATCTCAAAACCACGCCCCCCTCTCTCTCTCTCTCGCTCGCTTTACTCTCTACGTGACGAACTACCAACCGGGGACTGATGATTTTTTTTTCTTCTAAAAACACTGCCGAGCTACACACATTGGGGCTTAGCGTATCACGTGACGCGCCAACTGTTCCGTGTGTATAAATAGGCGCGAAGAAGAACAAGAAGAGGGAGGCAACGGTATATATACAAGAAAGGCCCCCTACTGGTCAGAGCTGCGTCATCGGTCTGGGAATGTGCGCGCGTGTGACGGGTCTGTTAAAATAGCTAACCTCCACAATAAGCAAAACGGGGAGGGGGCGGAAACCCAAGAAGAGGAAGCTCTACGGTGGACTTGTTGCCAACACGGGACCTCGTATCCAATATCGTTTCAAAGTCGAAAGAGGCGCTCGGAAAAACAAATTCATTATCTGAACTCACCATCGAAATCGGTGAAGTAGGTGTCTTTGACGTACGCGCCAGAGCCAAAGTCGATCAGCTTCAGGGTCAGGGTTTTCAAATCCACCAAAATGTTTTCGTCCTGTTTAAAATAGAAACAAGAAATGAAATTCCACGTCTTTTGAAAATATTCAACAGGGCGAGAAATGTCCGTCTTAAATGAGCGAAATCTACCTTAATGTCACGGTGAACGACTCCGGCTCGATGGCACTGGATGACGGCTTCGACCACCTGGCGGAAAAAGTTCTTGGCCATAGATTCGGGTAGAGCGCCTCGTTCCGTGATAAAGTCAAAGAGATCCTTGCACGATTCCATCCGCTCCATAACGACGACAAATACGTCGCCCATGTCGCAAGCGTCGAGCAACTTGACGACGCCGTTGCAGTGCGACACCTGACGAAGCAGACAGTATTCCAGGGGTACTCTTGTATCGTTCACCTGTTCAAAGAGAAGAAGGCAACTGTTAGTTCTTGTTGTTCCTCTTAACATCTTGGGACATAGCCCCATAGAGAGCGTGCTTGCTTCTACCACCCGTAGAGTATCGTTTAACCCGGAGGTTAAGCGAAACCCCCCGCTACAACGAGCGTTTTAATAAATCACGCAACGAGAGGAAAAGTCAAACGACAACTTACTTGGCCCCAAGCGGTGACGGAACTTTTCGGGACGTGCTTAATGGCCACGGGGAGGCCGTCGCGGACGCGAGTTCCCGCGTAGACGGTGCCGAATCCGCCTTTGCCCAGGACGTGACCAACTCGGTAGCTACGAGCGAAGGTCTCTCGGTCGCTCAGAAGTGGCTGAGAAGAAGCTGGCGACATGTTAGGACGACTTCCGTTTGACATGGCAACTGTTGGAAAAAGGAAAGAAAAAAAGATTAGAAAGTCGGTCGAGATTTTACAATCAGGTCAAGAGATGGCGCGCAGTGTCCCTTCTACTGGGGTCTTGGAACGCGCGCGCGCCAAAGACCGTTGTACACTGCATTGGAATGCGCGCGCCCAAGACAAGCCCCCAAATGGAAATTGAAAACATCTTCGCTACGTCTACTCTTAATAATTACTGCAACTACGATTGCCCCCCGCTCATTTCTCAATAAATCGACTTACCGTATGCGTCGTCTTTATCCGTGCGTTTGCCTGGCGTCAGAACACTACACAATTTTCGGGTAAACATGATGATTTTCTGGATGGGTGTTTTTCTTTCGAACCGAAAAATACGAGGGAAAACCGAAATCACAAACTGGATTTCGGTTGAAAATGTTTTTTGTTTTGAATTTCTTCTGTTTGTTTGAAACGGGAGAAGAGAATCACTAAACCACAATTCGACTCGTCAAACACGATAGCACTCGGTAAATAACGAGGAAATGATCGCGAGTTTAGCAGAGAATTGGACTGAATGTGTCTCGCTAGAAGCTCCAACGGAACTGAATGCTGCACAACGTGGGCGCTCCTGTTTATGGACGCGGCCTCGATGTAACCCTCCGCCATCCATCGAGGTAGTGGAACGCTTCCAGACATCCGCCCACCAGAGGATAAAGATCGCATCCTAGGCCCGCCATCAAGATTCGATTCAATCTACACTTTACCGAGTAATTAATCAGCTAAATAGTGTACGAAATAGTATGGATCTATTTAGCCTGGCGTAGTAGCACGTCTAGACCAGGCTGGCATGGGGAGGGGTATGTTGTATTGGGTCTTGGGTGTACTAGAGGAGGTTGAGAAAGGTAGAAATTCCACCCCACCACCCACTGTCGCCCAGTGGGCGTTTTGAAGGTTCTTGGCCCGAGCCCGCCAAAATGAAGAAAAGAATAAGGGGGAAATCCGAAGAAATCCTCCAAGAAGGTCGGGAAAACGCGTTGGCAGCCATTCATTTTTGGAGGGAAAAATAGTAAGGGGCCTTTCTTTTCAGAAACGGAATTTCATCCCCCCTCAAAAATCCCAGCAAACAACATATCATTCATTGCAATCTAAATAACCAGCAGCCGAAGACAAATAAGTAGAAAATAATAAGCTTTTAAATACCTTTAGTTAATCCGGGCTTAAATCTCTCTTTTTGTAAAAAAAAAAATGTGGTGTATGTATCAATTAAAAATGGACGAAAATATGTATGTATATGAGTGGAGACAGAGATGCACTCACGCCGGAATCGACACTATCACTAAAGATCGCGAGCAGTTCCTTGCTGATTCATTCGAAAAAAGCCCTGTGGGTATCGACCACGTGGTCCTGCGGCCATCTTTGAAACGGGGATGGGTATTGAAAAGATAGAGGGGGTGAGGGGTGAAAACATCCCCCGACTTCCGCCGAGCAGCGAGACAAGTATCGACGCCTTGTCACTTTTCGTCTATCACGTACTGTCTTGTTCCGTTCGACAGCGCCATTTTGGCGGACTCCTCTATATATTGAGGGATTGTTATTAGTAATACAAACGACAACAATAGATGCCATTAGCTGGCTAGGTCAGTTTTGTTATTGATATCCTGAAGCAGCTGCAAAAGCCATTCATTGGAAATGGCTTCGAACTAGTTAAACGCCTCAACCCCAAAAAGAAACAAAAAAAAAAGTTCATAGGGAACGTTTGTCGCCATGTGTGCCGTCTCTACGGGAAAACTACATTTATTAGAGTGTAGAGGATAGAGGCCACCAGTATCCGATAGTTTTGTTGACGTGGAAACTGTGAAAGTGCCTTTGACACTTGGATTGGCTACGGGAGTTCTGCCTAGCAACGGCGAAGACGACGACGGCGACGACTCTGTGGTGGCTAAACCGGTAACCGGCTGCCACCAAGGATATTTATACATCATAGTCACGACTCTCTCTGATTTCCCCTAGATCAAGAGCCAACAACATTTATCCAATTAGAATTCCAGTTTATTACAGTCCACATGTTTTTCTTTCCTTCCATTCCTTCTAGTCATTTAAACTATTCCTAGAAACCACTCTCTCTTACGTGACGACCCGATTGGACAGGTGATATACCTCAAAATCTTCTTTATTCTTATATAAGAAGAAGTAATATTCTGAAGCGTCATCATCATCAAAAGGTCATCAGGGTGCGGTGTTATGTAAATTGTTTCTTCACTTTTGTTACGCAGTTGACCAATTCCTAGGAATGCGACCGGTGAAACAGGTTATCAAACGTCACTACCTGCAAACCTTGATGAATATGTCCTGCAAAATGCGTAAAAAGAACCCGAGTTATAAAACCGGAAGACAGCGAATGAAAATGCCCATATTTAAACCAAATACATATATATATATATATAGACATGTTTGATACTCATATGGTAGAATACGATGCTTTATTGATACTCTGCCAATTGGATGAAACTAGATAGCATATATATATTTAAACCTCCGTGGCGGCTTTTTAATAGACAGGTATTCTAACAAAGTGGTCAAAATTAAGGGATTTTGGGTCCGAATATAATGAGGAAACAAAAGAAAATTAAGTAATATACAACAGCTTGATTGGGGCTGTTTCAGATCACGCGGTATTGTTGACTATGGGTTCCGTTGTTGGTTTCACCACCAAAGTAATCCGGAATAAACCAGAATTTCCTGTGCCGACCAGGTTAACCTATTCGTTGTTAGTTTCAACAAGATTCGTTCCTAGCAAGGTGAAGGGAAATGTATGTGAGGGCTGGGGGTTATTTTTCTCGCAAACGAGAATCATCCTCAACGGAATCAAATGGGTTAGCAACAATAAGTTCCGGTTAGGAAAAAGTTGCATTATATTACACAGGTGTGCGGCAGATTGTCAGCAGCAACAGTCCTCCAGTTGGGAAAACGTGTTAGTGACGTCAATACAGAGCTGGATCGAACGCAGCTCACGCAGACTAAATGAGTCGTTACGGACGTCATTGAACGACCACAACTGTTCCCCCGCACGCAGAGTCTCAATTTATTTCTTGTCATTATTCTCACGTTTCGACCGGAACTTCTATTGATTTCTTTGTATAAAGGTGGTGCGTGACGTAAACAAATATAATTCCATATTATATAGGCCTATTTTCCAATCCAATATGTTTCGTAAGAAACAAAACTGGCAAAACTGTTATATAAGCGAATAGCAACGTCGATCACGTGCTATCCGGGTGATTCCCTCCATATCGATCGCCCAACGTTAAAAAAAGGGGAAACATTTCGCACAATGAACTTTGAACAGGTTCATCGGTCGACTTGACCTCCCCTCATTTGTGAGAGAGGACAAATTTTAAAACTTGCTAAATACTTTCTCCCAGTGGGATCTTGAACATGGAGAAATGCACCAAGGTTGGGCCGACATCCCCCACTGTTTCCAGCACCCAAAAGTCGACAACTTTTCTCATAGGTCAACAAAGTTCATCGTCTTCCCTCTTTTGAAAAAATGCAACTTGCGTCGTCTGCTGGAGTATACGATGCAGGTTGAGGAACTCGTCGATTCCCAGAAGGAAACGACGACTCCTCCTTCAACTTAAGTTCAAAATTTTCCGTCCGTTCACTGACATACTATTACTACACCCTCCACCTCTTTTCTCTGTATTATTTGGCAATTGTGTCATTTCATTTCGACTGGCAAGAAACTACGGGGAGTCAATAAGTCCGCTGGGAAGAACGGGGGAGGTCGAACTTATCAAGCGGGTCAATGAAATAGAGAAACATGATCCATCGACCTCTTTTAACTTGTTTTAAAAGGACAAAAATTTCCCCATTAAAATGAGTAAACCCTTAGACCCATGTGTATAAGGATCATGTACCTCAACAATCGTCCTGCAATCGATCTATTACATAAGCACCAATTATTCGAGGAGCGAAATGACATCAGCTTCCAACTGGTTATATAACTTCACGTTTCCGAGGAATGCACCAGCAGCACATGCTACGACGACGCTTATGTCTCATCAAAAGCATCTCTGCTACGTTGGCGTCATCCATAGCTAGACGTCAGAGATCAGCATACGCGTCACAAGGATCTCAATCCCAAGAAAACAGGATCATATTGCGCGCGCGTGCGCCCGACGTTAAAGGGCAATCGTCAGAAAGCCCGAATCACGTTCTCCGGGTGACCTTTTCCTCACTTCCACGCGTCCTATATCGCGTCTACGCCCACGGTCCCAGGGAGTCTTTACGAACCAGAATCAATAACCTTTTAATGGCAATAATGCAACTTGATTCGCCCGGTTTTTACGCGACCAACATAACTGAAATTTACAGAAAAAAAAATTGTGATGTCGAGATTTCACACGGTTATACAAAAAAGAAATAATACGAGCTTTGTTTAAACAAAACTGATACCGTCCGAGATAAGAAAAAACTACTAACAAGTTTTTACATATTTCCTATAATCTCGTTAGAACCTTTATTCCAGCTACTTTAAGCATTTTATCTCTGTCAATCGTGAGATTGAAGTAAAGGATTTCTTTGGAAGCATCAATTTAGGGGTGCGCAGCTACTCAAGACGAGTTTTACCTTTGCTTCCTTAATTATGTCAACATCTATTTGAACCTCTAGACGTATTATCAAGAACTTAAGCAAGATAGACATCTTTTCTGAAAAACGATCGCCGGAATCTTAAAAGTGAATAATTGAATTACAATATATCCTTTTCAATGAAAATTGTCTTCAACTTTAGATTCAACCTTTGATACGTCGGTGAACGAGTTATTCACTCCAAGTTTTATTAAGATATTGACGTTGTATAAGCAACCTTAAAACGGAAAATTCTCTAAAAGATATCGGGGTTCTTATTAAACTTTGGAAAAAATATTCCAAGAAGTTCCGCCTCTAATCACGTCAAAGGGCGCATGTTTCTTGTTTTAAAAATGGAATGAATATTTTGTTTTTCAATACAGTTGCCTTATAAAGTTAAAATATCAAACCTATTGTGGTGCTTTTCAAATAAGAGGAACAGGGTAGACAGGAGAATGAGGACAAATGTGAGTTGATAGGCAAGAGGGAAAACCGGCCGCAGTTCACTGGGTCCGTCGGGCATCTTCACAATACATGGATTCTTCAACATGGAATGTATTTACACCAGCATTGCTGGCTGCTGCCACAGTAGATGATACTGTAAATTCAACCTGGGGCGGCAGAATAAACCGCACGCAAGCAGTCAATGCCCGACCTTCAACTTATTATGCTGGCAAGGTTGTTTGAGAAGGAATTGTAATAGTAAGAATAAAAACAGGCAGCCTCCGGTGGTTCATTAGATTGATTTGACTGGACAGTCAGAATTTTGATATAAATAAACAAAATGTTAATCATATTCAAACGAATTCGCCAGATGATTAGGCCGTTTGTTTTGGTGGCGACCGGTTCTTAATCTTTCCTATATGCCATGTGATGACGCAGGTGAAAACGTGATTTCGTGTTTTTTAGGCTGTGATCCGTAAAGCCAACCCACCGTACCCCGCGACATTTATAAATCCACAGTAAATCGATAGATAAATTTAATGTGCTCTAGTTGGGCTCGTTTATCCACTTGCTTGGTGGCATTTTGTAAAAGGTCATTTATTCATCATCTGATCGTGTTTTCAGCGGAAAGATAAGCGCCTGTTGGCGAGCTTTTGTCAATTTTTTGTTGTTTTTTTTGTTTTCACCGCGGCTGTTGCACAGTGGTGGTGCAATACGAGTAGGCGACTCGTGGCGCCAACGCCAACACAACAGATGCGGATAAGGAAAAAGTGAACGGGAGCTAGGACTCACGTGCGCTGGTCAAAGCGAATCACCTGCCGATGTGCACACACGCCCCGATTTTCCCTAACAATACCGCGGCGCTTCTGTCTTTTTCTTTCTTCTTCTTTTTTCTTCTTTCTTATATAATAAACCCAATTGGATCGGCTAGAATGCCTTTATGTAGCTATATATTGAAAAAGTCTCTAATGGAAACTCTGAACCGGTTAGCATCAATGAATCTTTCAATGGGATTTATCGATAAGGCAATTGAGAAAAGCGTCGATGGTGGTCTTTTTGGGGTAATTTCTTTTTCCTTATCCGGCCGGAATTGTTGTCTGTGTGTGTCGCCGCCGACGCCGCGACTGGTTTGAACGGACGAACATTAAATTAAGTTGTTCAACAGTGCGCTCTTTTCCAACTCTTTCCATGCAAGAGCCAGTATGAATCACCCCGCGCATAATAATTTGATGGCGGTATTAGTACAACAACTACCATTATATACAGAGATCGTCGACTCGTCTGTCGTCGAGGCGACGCCGCGACGTCGCAACCCGATCGCGATGCGTGCCAATCGACACTCTTGCGATTGTGTGTGTGTGATTTCGATTCCACTCGTTTCCCACGTTTCTGCGCGTATATACTCGCGCATATAGACTTTGAATAAGTATTAACAACTACTAATGAACGTCAATCGACGTTCTGGCGATTATACGGAGAAAATCACGTGCTCAGATGTTGGTGTCGAATGTTGTTTTGATGGAAAACGGGCCTTAGCGACACGCCATCCTCATTGATGGTCGTCCGACGACCTTGGTCTCTATTTGGAAAAGAAAAAAATAAGATCTCAACGTTACGATGTCGACCCATTTTTATAAACATCGGGAAATAAGAAACGATGACAATTGGATGCGCGGCTTGGCAACAAGTACCCTGTATGATTTTTTTGCTGACTCTTGATTGACCTTTTCGAATTTCGATCTCTCCCGCCAAAATATTTGTTTGAATAAAATGAGAAAAAAAAAATCAAAAATTTACCCGGTGGGCGCAACTTGTTGCTAATTAAGAAACTGAGACTATTGATTCAAGTGTGTGTACGTATTTGCAACGGGCGCGGCGGCGTGAGAGAGACAGACGCGGACGGCGCCAGGATGGCGTTGACACAGTTGTCGCCAACGCGTGGGTGGTCGATTACTTTTCTCTCTAACTCGCTTTCCTCGTCGACCATTTACAAATATCACGTACACACAACTGCTGGCACGCGCAAGCAACGTTAAATTTCCGGGCCTTTTTCTACTTTTATTCCCAATAAAATTTTTGCTTTTTTTCTGTTACGATTTACATTACTGAAACCTTCAAAAAAGGCCCAATCGGCCGCCACTGTTCAAACCAGGAAATAATGTCGTCCACCTAATTGATACATGTAGTCGAGTGTGTTTGAACGGCTTAATAGACAACCTGCGAAACATGTGCGCCCGCGCATCTGTTGGCCCGTGTTATCTAAACAGTTGGCATAACAGGACAAAATAAAATTTACCCAAATGAAGGCCATTTTCACCACTTTTTTGGCGATTGATAAAAAAACAAACTTTTCACATTCAATATTGATACATTTCCCTTTCATTCGTTCCCCCTCTTGCTCTTCTTTTTCCTTATGGACCATTTGTCGTCGCCGTTTTTAAGCACGGCCCCAAAACGTCTTGTTCATACAAGTTTCGTATTACTCTCGTTTTTGGTTTCATCGCTGGAGAAAAAGTAAGAGCGCTTTCCCCCCTCCAGAATATCCCTAGAACGAATATTAGTAGTAACACACTTTCGAAATTTTGTTTAAAATTCTGAGGAAGAATTATAAAAATTTAGGGGAGCGGTTCTGACCTATTGGATTCTATTGGTTTCCGGTTTTTCTTGTAAGAAAAACGGTAGATCATGAATTTTCTTTTTTATTTCAAAATAAATTTTGCATCGGCATTTGACCTTTTCGTCTGATGCGAAGGCTATCGAATTTTGTGATTCATCAAAAAAAAAAGCAAAAATCCTCCAGCATCCGGCGGATGGAAATGACCCGGAAATCGTCTGGTAGAAAAAAAATATCGATGAGAACGGCAAACTCGAAATAAAGAGAGAAAATGTCTCAATTTTTTGTTTTGTTTGTGGTTTTCAACCGGACGCCTGTTGAAAGGGTCAGTCTTTCACCTCATCAACCTCATTTTTGTTGTTGTGGTAAGAAAATGTCGTCAGAAAATAAGAAGAAAAACCCGACTTTCATCACAGACAGAAATCGAATGGCAGAAAATATGGCAATAACTCACATCGACAAGTATAATCTCAGTTTTCGTATCTCTCCGGATATCAATGTCGCTCCGGGACTCCCGAAAAAAAAACCCGAGGGGGAAATCATAAACAACAAGCTAGGGAAAGAAAAAAAAAGGAATCATGCCGAGTCATGCCAGATTTGTGTTATTTGTCGTTCGTTTACGAGCCGATGGTATCGCGACAAACAGCCCCATCATCTACACCACTAATATTGTAAATCGTCAATTCCACCGAGCATCCAAACAGCGAATGTTATTTCAAAACAAGAAGAAACAATGAACTGTCAAACGGTTACGACTTTGGTCGGATGACCTATCCGCGGCTCTGATGCGCGCGCGCGGCCTTCTTTCTCTTGAAGGCTAAATCAAATGTGACAGTCTCCCAATACATATGTATGTACATCAGGTAGAAACCGAAAATTATAGATTTTGTTTTTCTTGTTAGACTTTCTAGAGAGAGGCCGACGTGTTTCTATTTTCGAATGGTTCTTCCACTCTATTGGACCATTGTTGCTCAACATGTTATGGCTGATAAGCGTTGGCAGACGAGTGTACGACTTTGACCCGACCTCTTCGATTCTCTCTTCGACTTTGAATAGCCCCCAATGTCTATTTATAAGCGAAAAAAGTTTGATGCGCATCAAACCAACAACTATTTTAGAAATCCTTTCTTGCTTTCTTGCCTTAATGATTTCTTTTTTTAAATAAAAAGAAAAAAAAAAAACAAACGTTATGTTTTCCCGCAGCTATTTGTCGGGGATTTTCCATGTGTTGAAAGTTGTTGTTTTTTTGCGCCGTGTCACCTCGGCAGATCGTGAAAGTCTTTCGCTTTGGGAATTTTTGTATTTTGCTTACTAACAAGGGGGGAGGAAATTTCCCGAACGAGGTGACGCCATCTCGGAAACATTTGGCCTCCCGGTCGTTTATTTTGATCTTTTTTAACGATGTTTCCCACTTTTGATTCACGGCCATCATAACCATTTTTCGAATGACTATCAGTGTGTCTCGGATATTAAAACACACCGGGGTTGTTTCTCGACACCTGTCCGTACGTGAAATATTCATAAGGCACACAAACCACACCAGCACCACCATCTCGCTTCTAACAATGGTTGAAAAATCAGCGCCAGTCCAACGAAAGAATTTTGTAAATCAATAATGAACTTCTACCCAACGACCTCCTTTTTTGTTTGATGTTCTGTGTGTACCCAAAAGAATTGTTGTTGTTATAGTGAGTCTGGCTCGAGTGTTCGTGTGTATGGTTTAAATATCAGACATAGGCTTTTTCCTTTTTTTCATTGAAGCTGTCGATGACAGAGCACATTTCACCTGAGTGACGAAACATCGGCACATCGCGTACTACTGAGAGACCCGCGTGTGAATGATACCGTGAAACACGCTATATATAGCCCCCTCTCTTTCCACGTTGACTGCTTTATGTGCTAGAATAAAGTTTCCAGGCAGGCACAAGGCAGGCAGGCAGCAGGCCTTTTCTTCTTTCCTTCTTCTGACTATTCTATAGGCCTAGAGAATGCGAGAACACTGTGGGAACCGAGGAGAAAAAGAGAGCTCTGATTTTCGAGTGTTGGGGGCTGCTTTTTTTTGGGGCGGCCTTTTCAAGAGCGCGGCCGTTTTTGATGACCGATAGGCCGTTTCTTTTCTCTTTTCGCCGCCGCGTCTCGTGTTTTCACCCCCCTACGAAACGAGAGAAGGTTCCAACACACACACACATATATATTCTTGTTCTTTTACTTTATTTCAAAGCCCAGCAACAACAGAGAGAGAGAGAGAGAGCAGTTCTTCTAAAAATGGAGTCTCGGTGATGCTCAGTCCGCTGCTGCTGCGTCGGAAACAATTAAGAACGTTCCATTGCTCCGGTAATATATAGAACAGCTCGAATCCGATAGTCCAGATGGATCTATCTAGCAACATTGAAGGCCCCCCTCTTCATTAGACGAATGTTGTTTCATCAGACAAAAGGGGAAAGTAAGGAAGAAAGAAAGAAAAAAAGAAGTCGGAAGCTTCTTCCCGACAAATAGCTCAAGAAGATGAAGAGTGATTGCTTTCGTAATTGAAACGGCGAGATATTACTATAGTACTCTACGACTCTACGTAACGAATACTAGACAACATATAGTGAGGGAAACCCCCGACCGTCCCGTGTCATTCATCACATCCATCCGCGAGAGAAGGGAAAGATCGCCAATGTTTAATATATATCGAGGAATGACTTGGCGGATGGCGCGCGGTGGGTTTTTTTCCCCCCAAGAAAGTTGCTGACCTCAAATGGCGTACGTGAGCAGCGAAAATGTCGGTTTGTCTTCTTGACACATTCCGATGACATCACGCAGACACAAAACAATCCGGTTTTGTTGTCAAGTGACTGGCTGCTCACACTCTTGGCCAGCAGCAGCAGCAGATTGGGAGTTTGAAAAAGTTTTGCTGGTTGCTTGCTTTACTTGGGCATGTCGCTGGAACGGTCAGCTCCGCATTCTTGGAAACGGCCCGCCCACCGTCGCGATGGCGCTGGCTATCACCGTTCCGTCGTTGTCGAAATCATAATCAAGAGAAAACGCCTCTACAACTACTACTACAGTTGCTACGTATATTTATATACCTCGCTCTCTCGGAGACTGATTGTGTTACAGGCCTCCGTAAAACTCTTTGCACTCACGACGAGACTGTCGATTCAATTACACTTCAATCTCTCTCTCTCTCGGCAGCGGGCGCTGCTCCGCCGCCGCCGACTACGACGACGCTCTTTTTTATTTCCTTTTTTTTTCTCATTCCTTTTCCTAGTCGGCCGATGCCCGCAGTCGGAATATATGCTGATTCACTTGCTGGTAGAGATCGATCCACTAGTGCCGCAGCGGTGGCAGCACTTGACATTTTGGCGGGAAAAAAGGGAAAGAGACTGGGTGGGAAGGGTCTGTCGGGCCAAGCCTCGTTCTCCCATTGGCTATCACTGAGGGATGGAATGCTTACGGTCGTTCTTCACCAGCGTACGCTTGTGTTTTCTTCCCACCCCACTCCACCTCCTCCCCAGCCCATCCCCCCTCCGCTACCCCACTCGGCGGGACTCGGTGTGACAAGACGACTCAGACAGAACTACGCACGCTACCTAGATCCAAGTCGTCTGCGCTCGTCAAACTTTTCCAGTTGTGAAAAAACCAGAAGAGTTGTGACTAGTGTCCTCGCTACGTGCATTAGAGTCTTCTAGTACGAGATCTTAGTAAGAAATTCGAATTAAATGTAAATAGAAGAAGATGAGGTTGCCGCTTCGCGACGTCACAACAATGCGGAGCGCTACAAAACTGCACTGACAGTCGCCCGGAGAGAGATCGCATCGGAAACGGGGGCGTTGGGAGGTGGATGGAGTGGTGGTGACTGGGGGGGTAGTCAGAGAGGGTGGTAGTTGTTTTGAAAACAGTCTTCTGCGTGCTCTCGGCCGAGTCGGTTGTGTCGATCGTTCGTTCCCGAGTTAGTTTTCGTTTGCGAGACGCCAACAATTTCTCCGTCGACCAGAAGGAAAAAAATACAACACCATTATTGGGGATTAAGTGTTTCTTCTTCGCCACTACCACCACGTCTGCTGCTGCTAGTGTTCTTCGTTCGTTTTGACTCACGACCGTTGTGTGCGCGATTCATCTTCTTCACCGTCGGTCGAGTTGGGACGCGCGGCCATGTTGTCGCGCAATCTCGAATTGTACAACAACTCTGCCGCCGCGACGACGACTAACGTCTTGATGCTACGCGGCGACACGGATTCCAACAAGCCAACTACCGTCGCCGATCGACCAGGTATTTTGATATTCTCAGCAAGAGATTCTTCTTCAACTTGGAAATTGTTTTTCTTTTGGATGCGCACTCAATCGATTGACGCAATATGGCGCGAACGATGTCCGTTATCTTGCTCAAGGGGGAAATCGGGGAAAATTTTGTGCGTTTGCTGAAAATAGCTTTCATTTGGGAACAACACGGCCCCCCTGTGTAATAAAAACACTGGAAATTTGTATAAAAAGAAAACAGGGGGGTGGTGGTGGTAGAAGCAGCAGCGGCAGCACTTTCTAAATCGTGACCCGCCAGTTCGTTGCTGGTGGTGTCTCATCATCATCTCTTTTTGAAGAGAATGAATCAAAACAAGAAGATGTTGTTCTGTGCGGATCACGTGTGCCTTATTCTCCAAACGTTTTCATCGTTTCGAAAACGGCTTGGTGAATAATGCAAAAGTTGTGACGTCACAGTCGTGATTGGGGATGACTAGTGATAGTTGCTCCTCGCTCATGAAGTCCCGACGGTTTGACTGATTGCGTCATTGTTGTGTGACAGTAACGATGGCGACAGGAGCACCTGCATCGTCCTCGGGCGTCGCGACGCCTTCCTCTCAGATGGCGCTGATGGACTGCGAGACCTTTGGGCGAACCTACGTCGTCGGTCACGTTCTTGGGAAAGGAGGATTTGGGACCGTCTACGCGGGTAATCGCATCCGCGACGGACTTCCCGTTGCCATCAAACACATCCACAAAAGTTCCGTCACCACGTGGAGTCATGTAAGTTATCCTCAACACTACTCCGACTCCGACCTTAATCAGCTTCTGAAAGACGTCATTGACTTCAATGTTCTTTCTCTTCTTGGTAATGAAATGAATAGGTGAATGGCGTCAGAGTTCCGCTGGAATTCTGCCTCCTACGCCAAGTGGCGCACGTCCCGGGCGTTGTCCGATTATTGGACGCCTGCGACGCCGATGACGTCTTCGTTTTGGTGATGGAACGAGCTGAATCATCTCAAGATCTTTTCGATTTTATCACCGAACGAGGAGCCTTGCCGGAACACGCGGCCAAGAACTTTTTCCGCCAGGTGGTCGAGGCCGTCGTCCAGTGTCATCGAGCCGGAGTCATCCACCGCGACATCAAGGTATCATGGACTACCTCAAACTATAACTAGTCGTTGTTGCTATGGGAATGACTACAACATTGTTGTTGGTTTCTTGTTTCGTTTTCAGGACGAGAACATCTTGGTGGATTTAAAAACGCACTGTCTGAAAGTGATCGACTTCGGCTCCGGCGACTACCTCAAGGACGGCGTCTACACGGAATTCGACGGTAAGTCTATTGGAACAAGTTCAACGGCCCTAGGCACGCGCAAACAACACAGAGCGACAGTGCAGCATTTTTGTGAGGAGATAGATAGTATATATATATAGTAAAGGTGTTGCTAGGCGACCACTTCATTGACAGTTGACCTCTTTTTTTTTTTCCTCCCGTACTCAATGGTCCCTCAGGTAGTGATAAACAGGGCCGTAGGGGACATATTTCTCTAGAAAATTGTTGTTTGGGCAAAGGGCAACGAAACCAGTTTTCCGAGAGATGAGGAATCTCGCCTCGCCGGAGGCAAGGACGAAAAGAAACAAACAAACTCTCTCATCCATCGGAATCCTATCCACTTACTGGTGACAGTGTAGAGCTGTAGCACTGGTGCATCTTCTTCACGACGACCAGTTCTTTTCCGGGAATCCTATTCCGCATGAAATTACAACCAAAAATGTAGAAAAATTAGATAACCTTTTTAAGACAAACGGGCAGAGGCCAAAGAAGTGTTGGGACCCAAAACACCAACTTTTTTTCTTCTTCTTTCAAAGGCTTCCTTCAAGTGAACGTAAAGTCTATACGTCAACACCAGAAGTTTTTTTTTCCCTTTTCCTTTTTGTATTTCACAGTCTTCCGGGTCGATTAGCCACTGTCAAAGCAATTTTTCCCCCCTCTGAATAAGGTGCAATGGCGGAAGTGATTGAGGGTATTTGGTGAGCTATTTATATAGTAAGAAAAAATAACAGGAATCTTGCCGAGTTTAACAGACCATATAGTATGTAGCTAAAAAGAGTAAGAGAGAGAAGGGGGAAGGAGGAATGCGTTACGACAGGTGTCGAATCGTTATTACACCAAGCCGCCCCTAAAGCGCCGCTTGGTCCGTATTGAATTAAATCGGGAGTAATAACAGTGTCGAGTACCAGCTGTCCATTCTTGCCTCCGGATTCTTGAGATTGAAAATAGTTTAATACCTGAAAATAGAGAAAAAGAGCTGACGATAGCCTACCTTTTATTTATCGTCGAACAGGTACGAGAGTCTATTCACCGCCAGAATGGATCCGACACAGGAGATACCACGGACGGCCGGCTACTGTTTGGTCGCTGGGCATTTTACTGTACGACATGGTCTGTGGTGACATCCCATTCGAGCAAGACGATCAAATTGTTCGGGCGACCGTCAACTTCGCAACGAGAACTCCGGGACGGATCCGTCTGTCTCCACAATGCGAAGACCTCATCCTTCGCTGCCTGGAATACCGGCCAGCCGACCGACCGACTTTGGAGCAGATTCTGGCGCATCCGTGGTTGAGTTCTGAAATGATGCCACCGCCATCGGAATTAGCGAGTCCTTCGTCGCCCGTTGATTCGAGTTCAGTTGCCACTAGTATGATTCCCGTACCATCGTGTATGTCTCCTCCTCCCGCCCCGGCATCGACGCCATGCAGTCCGGCAATGTCTTTGACGGAAGCTTTGCTCAGTACGACGACAGCCGGTACGACGACGACGGGCATTCCGGTGCCTCAACGGAGAGCACACATCATCAACAACGGTTTGCCAAGTTCCTTTGGTGGATCGCTCCCTTCATCCTCCAATTCCTCGTCATCTTCATCCGCCTCTTCTTGCTCCGATTTGGGTTCCTCGTCCAGCTCGTCATCCGCCTCATCTCATCAGTGTTATCATCACCACCACCACCACCACCACCACTACCCGCCACCAGTTCGACCCGGGATCCTCGCCGCGGCTGCCGCTGCCGCCGTGGCCGGTAGCGCCAAAAGCGGATCAGTTTCGGCCGCTGCGGCGGGCGATTTCGCCTTTTGAATCCTCCTCGTTCTCCTTCTCCACCTACATCCAACAAAACAACAACATGTAAATGTTATGATCACAAAATGTTTCGTTTTGCGTGTGCCATTCAAAAGGTATTTTAACGGTTCATTATTTCTCCTACTTCCGCTGTTACTACCCGTCGAGGACTCTCGAAATAAGAAAACCCTGGTCACTCGGTTCTATTCGCGTGCGTGTTTTGTAATTTATTGACGTAGTCAAATTGGAAAAAAAGGCCCTTTTTTCTTTCACTTCATTCTTCTTCTTGTATTACCTCTTCTTGTAATGGCGGTTTGTCTCTAATTATTCTTTTCGCTCTTTTATTTCTCTCTCTATCGGGATGAATTCATTTTCATCTCGATATAACTAAACAAGGCAAAACTTCAATGCAACTAATTTATCATCATCAAAACCCCAGTGCGCGGCTTGAATCCCCCCTCTTGCGCGTTTTGAATGAACTCGGTATAAATTCGTATCTTGTACATATAACATAGTTCAATGATGATGACGTAATGCGATATCAAATCTGCGTGTGTATCT
Source organism: Ceriodaphnia dubia (assembly GCA_022539655.2). Lineage (NCBI taxonomy): Eukaryota > Metazoa > Arthropoda > Branchiopoda > Diplostraca > Daphniidae > Ceriodaphnia > Ceriodaphnia dubia. The sequence goes on from JAKUCG020000173.1 coordinate 678,312, forward strand.
CTTAGGTATCAATTTCTACAACATCTGTTGACTTCATAAGAAACGAAAGAATCCGGAAACGTCGTCTTTTTATTCAAATGACGAAACTTTTTTTTTCTTGTTTTCATTTTTTTTTTTCATTTCTCGTTTCCAGCCATTTTTCTTTCGGATCTGCGACACATACTAGGCGTGAATAATAACATATTAATACTACACATACCATACATATCGTTGCTTTGATTGACTATGTCGAGCATACCCCCCCTCCTTCCTCTGTATACAGTAATTTATTGGCGTGGTTGAAATCAAGTTCCTCGTTTTTACGTGCTTATATCATTTTGTTTCCCTTTTTGCTTTTGTGTTGATTTGAAAACAATTGTGGCGACCCAAGAAAGTGAAGACGTCACCGACCAAATAAAATGAGTACTTTTCGCCCCTGAATAAAATTGTTTTCTTGATACAAAACATCATCATAGAGCAATAGTCGCCTATTTTTTCCCCCATCTCTGTCCCTAAATACTAGTTAGCCATCACATTCACGGCTGATTGCTTCATCTTCCTACTTGTATGACTATGCTGTGTGAGTGTGTGTGTGTGTGTGTGTGTGTGTATGTGTGTGTGGATTTTGGTGGAAAAAACGCGCCATAATTAACCACGAAAACGTAAAAACACGAGACCCAGAATTGTTTCTTTGAACATTTTGTGTTCTGCTCTCCTGTTTATTATTGAACAGACTTATTTTTGCAATAAAATGATTGAGAAAGCGTTAATCTATTTTACTGCCTGACGAATACCTAACGAGCCTTAGATAAGACATCGGACACACGCTCTAGCATTCCAGGAATTTTGTATAATGACTTCCAGTGAAAAATTTGGAAAAACAAAACAAAAAAAAAGGGGAAAAATATGGGGAAACGTGACTAGCTTACAATTTCTCTTGGGCTACAAGACCGTTAGATTCAAATGTATTGGGGTCAATACGCTTGGCGTCGTCGGGAGGAGTTGAATGGAGCTCATTCCAGTCGCCTTTTTGGTGATCTATTATAAACCGATTATATGAATAGGATGAACATTGATAAGGGACTCCAACACTCCAACATATTATAGAAAAAAGAAACGAACGCGTTGAACCCGGAGGAGTCTGTGACGTCCAATCTGAGACACGAAAAGAAGAACATTGTCAGACAGACATTGAATGGTAAAAACCCGGTTTTATTTTTTTTGTACAAGTACGGATGCTGATCTAGATAGTAGGCCGGTCAAAGTGCTGGTACCGACGTCAAGAGTTGTTTTGACCGCACGTGTATTGGATTTATTTCTGAAAAAATGATAATGGCACACATTGAGTCCGTCGTCGACGCGCAGGTTATATGTTGCAGCAAGCAGCAGCATCTGAACTTTGAAACGATGGGCGCGGCCTTGATTGAGGGTCGTGAAATCCGGTTGGCGCGGCAGAATCTCTCTTCTGTCGTCAAGGGCGCTGTGTGGCTCGTTGTTGTCGAGACCATTCATCACGGACACAAGATTCCTACGACGGACGGACGGACGGACCGACCGAAATAAACCACCACTTTGCTATTTACAGCCAAATGTTGCCACATAAAAACGAGTTTTGCAAATGGCTTTCGTCATTGCAGATGTGAAACCGATCACATTCCACTGGCGGAAGTAGTTTTCGACGAGAATAGCTCCAACGACGAGAAAATTCGCATTCTTTGTGTGTTTTTTGCGCAATCCTCTAGTTTATTTCGAGGGCAGGCGGTATATGGCGATAATGTCATTCAACTCAACACGTATTAGTAGAGAAAGAGAGAGAGGAAAAAAACGACGACGAGCTTCAGGTGCTGCTGCTATATCGTCAAGGTCGATGGAGCAACGGGCGACGGTGCCGTCTTGGGTGCCGCCAAAAGCCCCATGGATGTTGTTGCCTTTCTTCTTTTTGCGCGATGGCAATCAATGAGCGGCAGGAAAAGGAGAATGCATCAGCATACACTGCTGCTCTTGCTGCCGTCGATCTAAAAATAAACAAACACAAACGACATGATTCTTTAATCTCGTACGGTGCCTTTACAACATCTAGCGCGCTCTCCTCCTCGTTTGGGCGAAGAAAATCACTTTACTTTGTCCAGGTGATGGATGGGCCATTCGTCTCATTACGCACGTTGAAATCGTGTCGGACAATGTCATTCGACCGATGTAGTAGGCGCCACCGCGCTAACCTTTCACCGTCGGGAGGCCAAGCACACGCCGAAGTTTATCTGCGCCGCGCTGCCATATATGTCTCTTTCCCTCTTGTGCCGTCGTCGTCGCCTAATCGAAACCTCTCCTTCTCTTTCTTGATGCCTTTTTTTGTTCGTTGTTGACCGTTTAGAAATGCTGGATGCGACATTTCACGAGAAGAAAGAAAGAGAGAGAAAACCAGACTCTACTGCGCTTGTTTCAGATGGAAATAATAAATGGACTTTCCAGTTTTTTTTAATGACAAAACTTTCCACCGCCATCCGGCCAGCAGCCTTCCGATTTTTTCCAGGAATTCTAAATGGGAACGCATGATCCAACGGTCATTACAAACATTGTGTTATTTTTTTATTTGTTTTTCTCTCTTCTTCGGATTTATTTATTTTATTTAGACATAGAGCAGCAGCCGAGTGATCGGATTCCAGGTAAACGTCTGACGAACTGCCTGGATCCGGGGTGGAGAGAGCGCGCGAGCACACGCGGCCTTTGAGTCCGTGGGCCGTGCGCGCGTCTGGGATTTTAAAAGATTTGACCCGGAATGTGCGCGTCCGTAACCGTTCCTCGACCTTGAGACGGTCGTCCGCGTGATGGACCCAATGACGATCTATTGTGTCTCGATCGACATGGTGACTCTGATAAATATCTTTTATTATATAACAAAACACTAATCCGTCGATGCTCTTTTTGGAATGAAGGAAAACAATTGTCTGTCTCGCTTTTTCTTTTTTTTTCTTCAAAGAAAATTTAAAGGAAAAACTGCGGTTACGTCAGTCCCAACCATTGTTGTTGTGCTTGTTGCTAGGGGTGTACACCACCCTTATAGGAGATGTAATTCCAGTTGGAAAGGCCACTTTCTCCAGCAGCAGCAGCAGCAGCTTGTTATTTCTTTACCAAAAAAAAAAAAACTCAAATTCCCCAAGGTCGATTTTCCCGTCCAAAGGAGACGAGTGTGGAAAGTTGTAACATGACGGACGATGGTCGAGAGAAATGGGGTTGCGCTCGTACCAACACCACCACCGTCGTATATACTGCTATTAAAGCATCATTGGATTTCAATGAGCTGGCGGCTGATGAGCGCGCTTGGCTAGCGGCAATTTGTTGCTCTCGATATTACATTAACTAGTTCAGAGCATTTCTATACACCATTCCAGGATGCTGGTGAAATGCTAACCTTTGTAGGTATCCTCCACGTGTACAGGCTGAAAAAAAAGGTGCTGAAATAAGGAGCGCGAAAAACGCAGTGGGCAAACACGGAGACCACACCCATGCCAACCCGGCCGTAACGGACGTCATCGAAAGGCCGTCGATGACGTCAGCAGCCAGATAAGGCGCATGACACGGTGACTACGCAGTTTTCCCACTACCGTCTTTTGCGCCTCTTTTAGAAACTGCTAAGAAACAAAACACAGAGGGGAAAAAAAACATCTTCGTCATTTTCGACGTGATTTTCGTGTGTTTTGCTTGTCCATTCACAGAATTAACCGCCGACACAAAAAAGAATTCTATTTTGGGTCCGCGCCGGAGACATTTTCCCAAACAACGGCGGCGGCGGTGCGCGTAGGTTGTTGCCGAAGAGAAAACACCTGTCCCATACAGACGGTTGCGTGGGAAGGTGTCTCTCCTTATGTGTTTGCATGGAAGAGAGAGAGAGAGAGCTGGTAATCAAACTGAGTGTAAACAAACCGATGGTCTTCTCTCTTATTTTTTTTCTTATTTTTCTTCTTCCCGAGAAAAAGGGTGAAAACTCGATACACATAAATTGAAAAAGTAGAGAAAATAGAAGGTGCCGGAACAGATGGTTGATGAAAAACGTACACATCGTAAAAATAACAAAACGCATGGACGTGTAGTAGTGTGTAAGAGAAAAGGTTTTCTTTCCCTTCTTCATCCGGTTTTTATTTTTTTTCAAAGTCATTTTCTCGTCTATTGTGATGGAAACGGATCGTCTTCCTAGCTCTCGGCGGGTTCGTTACAGGCGTTAAACACACGCGTAAGCAAAGAGTGCAGAGGCGGCATTTTCGTATTGCATTGTAGAAGTACACAGAAAGAGAGAGAGAGACTCGAAAACTATTCGAACCAATAAAAAAGAGCCCTCGTGCGGTTATTCTAGACGAAAAAAAGAAGAAAAAAAAAACAGCTGTCGCTTTTCTCGTTAACCAGACATGACGTCATTGAACGTTTCCAAGGCTGCTAGCAACCTGCTGACCGCGCCTCGAAAAAATGCCTATTCTCTACATCTCTATTTTCAAGAAGAGAGAAGAAGAAAAAAAGGAGACATGAAAAAAGGCTACGAAGAAGAGGAAAATGAGAGAATAGACAGGAATAGGAGAGAAGGAGAGAGAGAGAGAGAGAGAGAGTTCCGGAGCCATGTTGATGGTCCCGCTTGTGTGTGCTGCACGTTGCTATAAATAGAAATGTAATAATAATATATATATAGCGGCCTGGTTTCGACTGGCCATGAAAGGACCGACCCAGACAGAAAGCGACTTGAGAAATCAGTAGTATAGACGCGCGCGCGTTTTGGAAATGGAACCTGGTTTTTTCCCGAACGAAAAAAAAAATGGAGGACATTGTCGCGATAAAACAAAATGTCTTTCAAAAAAATGTTCGGGAATTTTCCCCTTATCTTGGTTGAAATAAACAATGGAATTTCTAGCATATGAACCTTGGTTTCCCCCTTGCAAGGTTCTTGCCAGTTGAACCGGTCCGAGTGGATCACGAGGGGACGAGCGGACGCTAAATACCCTATATAAATACCGAGCTTTGAGATTGTAAACAAAAGTCGCTTCCATATCAGTTGTTTGTTGCTCCGAGAGAGTGACTGTGGTTTTCCGCGTAGGATTGCGTCAAAACTCGGCTCGTGTCGTCTATCTGTTGTTGCTATAGCCACGGCGCCTTAAAAAAAAAAACGCAACGGTTCCGGGAAAAACGGAGAGAGACTAGACGACCGCACAAGATGCCAAACCCACCACAGGACGAGTCGTGCCATTTCCTTTGCGCCGCAACTGGAAACAGAGGGAAAAAAATTGTTTAAAAGGAAACAAGAAAAATCTCTGTTATAGGCCTTTATAGCGCCCACGATACACACAAATTCTCTGTAAATTGTGCACCGTTATCCATGCTCGTACCCAGAATCCATCTTCTTTTCCCCGAAAAGCGATGATAATCTTAAATTTATACAAAATTTTCCCTCGGTCGTCTGGTAACTGGTTTGCATTGTCGTTTTATGCTGGGTGCTTGATGGGTAGACGTTCTTAATCTAATCAATCTTAACATGATACTTTAAAAAAAGGTATTTCTGGTTATTCCGCATAGCTAATGAATGAATAATACCACAAAGAGTAAAATGGACGCGCAATAAGAGGAGAGAGAGAGAGAGAGAGAGAGAGAAAAAAACGAGTTTATCGCCATCAAGGATGTGGCCTTGCCGTTGAGGTTCCGCGTTCAACGACGGCCAGTGACAAGAGTTCGGCTACAACATGCAAGCAGAAACAACAGCAACAGCAGCAGCAGCCTTCTGGTTGGGCAAAAAGGAAACCAGCTGCTCCACCGTTCACTCGTGCGTGCTGCACACCCACATCGAGAATATCCTAATCGAGAGAAAGAAAGAAAAGTTCTTGTTTCTTTTCCTGGTATTCCCGATTGCGCTAAAGGACGTGACGCAATTGAATTCTTTTTTATTTTTTATTATTATTTGTATTTTTTGGGTGTATTTCTTTCTTTTCCGAAACCGCCCGCCAAACGAACAGGGAAACAAAGTCAAAACCACAATAGAATCCATTTGATTTTGAACCAAACCACTAAATTATGTCGCGCAGTCAGTCCCTATCGATTATAATACAATTTAAAATGAATAAATCATCGGATGGGGAGACATAGGGAAAATTGTTTAAACATAGTGGAGCCCGAATGGAATTTTCGAAGCGGATCTAAAAACGATGCGTCGTACCAACATTTGTAGTCAGAGACAGGCGGTTACCACGACAACCAGGCGCCGTGGTCGATAGAGAGAGAGAGAGAGAGAGAAAGAGAGTTGGGTCAGAACTTGTGGATGTGGTGCAATCCTTACCGCTTTTGTGTGTCTATGTGCGTCTGCGTCTGTGCTATCAGTCCGATTCAAAATGTTCTCCTTTGCCCTCGACGCTTTTATATAACGACTAGTGGGGGATTAGTGCATTATTCTGCTTCTTTTCTCCCTATAGACACTCAATCTCAATGAAGGCGCAAAAATACCGTACCGACATTTATACAAACCACCACCACAGAAATTATATAATGTAATCCAGCTCTTCCGCTTTTGTTGTTGTTTGTTGGGTTCAGCCTCTTCCCCTTCAGTCGGCCAGCAGTTGGCGGGAACAGGTAAACGCTTCCGGCGCGCTGCTTGATGTTGTATACAAACTCTTTTCGGTTGCGTTCATCCTCTCTACTCGCTCTCTCTCTCTCTCTCTCTCTGTAGGTTATTTGTTTTCGTTTCCTCGAATTTTCATGAATGAAAACGTACACACACACACACACACACATACGCTGTGTGTGTGTGTAGTATATATATATATATGTAGGCTATGTAGGGAGGAGCACGTGTACTGGCACGCACAGTCTAGTTTCCATATGCGATTTATCTGCGCCCGTCTTTGGACGTCGCGAGATGATAAAGAATCACAAAATATTTGTAATCTTAAGTGGACGCAAACAAGCGACGTCCGTTGGTTGACCAACGCCTAACCGGTTATATCGAGATGAAATCCAGGCCGCTTGATCTCATTTCGTACAAATAAGCTTCATTGTAGACACGGAAGAGATAAGCGATTCATAAAGGGGGCTTGCAATAGAGGATTGGTGTCTACCTTCAAATAATTGAATCGAAATCAAAAGCCCTTTAGATTACAAGCTGAATGGGAAGCCATTGAAATTGGATAACCAGCAGAGAAGTATTGTATTTGGACAGGCTTCATTTTATTAATCATAAAATACATTTTTTTCTCTCCCACAAAATAAAACAAATAAAATCCCCAACTGATTTTGAGGTTTCGGTCGACAACAAAAAAATAACAAATTCTTCTTCCCTTTAGTAGGTTTGATTCTAAATTGTCGACAAGTACTACTGCAAAAAAAGAAGCATAGAAAGAGAAAACGTTAATCGACCGTACCGTTCCGGTTCCGGCCTCCTTCCGGGAGGGAGGGGACTTTGCGACATCCTAAAACTCGCCGCATTTTATTTTATACACACACCACGGCGGACAATGTGTATGGCGCGCGCCGATCACGCTCCATCTACGCCCCCCTTTAAAAAAATCGGTCTATTCAGAGATTTTTACGAGCGATTTTACCAAAAATTTCATTGGCCTCGTCATTTCGGGCCGATCAAATTTTTCAAGTGCGTGTATGCACACAAGACCGATATAAAATGTCTCCCCCCCACCCCTCCAAAGCCACAAAACCACTTCTTCGTCTTACAAATCTCTCTCTTTTCACGTCCGATTTAAATAGAGGCGGTGTAGTTTTCATTTTATTGACGATGAAGAGATCTGGGCAAAGGGGACGAAGATTGACGCAAAAGCGTTCCCTTATGTACAAGCACGTGGATAAGTGTGTGTGATGGTTTGGGGAGTCCAGATCTGCGCACTCCATGGCATGGCGGATGTTTGGACAGGTGATGCTTTCGATTTATTTTGTGTATTTTTTTTTTTTTTCGTTTTGTTCTATCCCTTCTCTTTTTCTCTCCTTTTTGCATTTCGTTTCATTCGCTTCCTTTTAACGCGTCAATTTTCTAAAGTGCTGCGCGTATCCGGCTCTCGTCACTCTCGGCGTCGCCTACCACCAACACCTACATTTTGTTTATGTGGAACGAGGGGACGAGAAGGGGAATTTACTAGGTAGGATCGTTCATCACGGTGCAAAACAGCACCTGTCCCGGTCGAATCGATAAAGAGTTGCCGCCGCCGTTTCCCCTCTGGTGTCTCCCTTTTCTTTCTTTTTTTTCTTTTTAAACGAAAAGTAAACAAAAGCAAGGTCTGTGAATACCTTTGCTGTGTATTATAAGCGGAAAGTGGTTCCAAGACCGTTCGTTCCACCTTGGCTGCGTCTGATGGAGGGAAAATACATCGAAGATTCCATTATAGTCAATGGCTCGTAGACGACGTACCCTGTGCCCGCAGATTGATTGGACCCCCAACACGCTTCGACTACTACTACTCTACAATTGGGTGGAGTATAAGAGCGCAACAGCGCCCCACCACTCTAGAAGAAGACGATGCGCCGCTGCAACAGACACAGACTCAGCGGACAACAATAGAACGGGGTCCCGGTTGTGCAGATGAGACGCCCAGCGACGACCAATTCAATGTTCATCTCTTGTCTGGCTGTGCGTATGTACGCAAGAGTCTGCTGATTGACTGAATGAGCACGGATGGGACTTGTTGGCGGTTGCCGTGGCGACGACACACGAGTTACTCGCCTACGTTTTCTCCTCCATTTTTGATACTCACCGGTTCCTCCATTGAGGATTACACTGGCGCAACAGCCACCGACGCAGATTAAAATTGAACCATGATCCGACAGAGTAGACGATAGCTAGTAGCTGGCGATGTGTTCCTCAAATTTTGGGCCTCCTACATGTTACATAAGGTTCACTTATGAATAATAAAAGAAGCCGACTGCAGCTGTCGTCAATTTTTTTCTTCTCTTTTCTATTTCTTTCATTTCATTTCTGTAATTCTTGTGCACTTTCACCTTCGACTAAAGCTCCAGTTCTCTTTCTTTTTCCTCGTAGCAGACACTGTCTTATAAAAGATTCATCAAAGAATTTCATAGCCATCGAGATAGAAAGTATGGGAGCATAGAGAACCTTTTCTGACGGTAATGGTCGGGAAGGCCGTCTCCTTTTAACTTCTTTTCGCCAGACTGATTTCCTTCTTGACTTCGTCAGTTGGGTAGAGGAGGAGGAGATGGCGGCGGCGGAGGAGTACTGCGTGTCATGGTTTTTATAGTTGAGCGAGATGGAGGGGGTGTGAGCGGCTTGGGCAGCGCGCGCGCGGTTGCCTCTAACGATCTGTTAATCGCAGAAAAAGTCTGTAAAAAATGTATTAAAAAAGAGGAAAAAGAGGAAAAAGAAGAGCGAGAAAGAGATAGTGGTCGTAACGACCGTAGAGAGAGAGGGGGGACCCAGCGGAGAAGGACTGCAAATGTACACCAAAGGCCTATTAGCGGGTCGTTCATTCACTCCCTCGGTTATAACAATAAAATCAAAAGAGGAGGAGTATAGAGAAAAAGAAGAAGAAATTTTTATGTTGTGTGGAAAGAAAGAATTCTTCCAGGGGTAGAATGGAGGACCAATATATCCTGCAGCCTAGAAAAGGCCGATTTTTTTTTCAGGCTTCAAAATAGTGAATGGCGAAAAAGGTCAGGTTTCGTCGGGTAGGTAGGTAGTCTGGCGGCTATACGGTAGCAGTTGAGGCTTATACCAGTAGCTCGGCAGTCGGCACTTTGGTATATAAGACAGAATGGGAGGCTATAAGGGAAGCATTTGAATTATTACACCAAAACTCCCTGCCGTCTATCGATGTATAAATCAGCAGTCGAGCTATGATGAATTCATTCGATGCCGCTGCTCTAAGGATAAAGGCCTCCGGATGCAACTGGTGTATTTAAAACATACGATCCCCCCGACCAAATAGACCGAGGAAGGGAGCGCAGGGGGGGTCTAGCTCGGTTTGACGTCATTCCTCGGGATCTGCTGTTCAGGGACAATGGGCGGGAGAATAAATCTTTCCTTCCTCCCTTTCGCCACCATTTATTTGGGTAAAATCGAGGGAAAGTTCCATCAACCATCTCTAGCTTCATGTTTCATCAACGTGGGAAATTCCCGCAGATCTCATCCCCGAGATCAATAAAGTTGCCCTTGTGCTGATCGATCGTCTTTATAGTCTTCCAGACGAAACAAGAAGAATAGCCCAAAAGAATAAGCCGGGCAAAAACAAAAAAAAAGTCGTAAAAACAGAGCACAGAGTCTCGTGATGATGTCTAGACACAGGCCCCTGCCAACGACGCTCAAGAGTTGATTCATCCTCTTTGGGTCTTGTATAACCCCAAGTCCACAAACGGAGAGGTCTGTTGTGCTACGTGCGGTTCTTGCATAGAGATGACGTCAGCCGACAGGGCGGATCCTTTAAAAGGGAAAAAGATGGTTCTACGCTGCAAAGTGCCTCATCACCTCTTGGAGTCGTGTTGCTGCTGTTGCTGCTTACTGCCATCGGAGAGTCAGCATGCGAGCTCGTCGCCAATCGTCGACGGACGACGGTTTATTTCTGGTCTGCGGGAGCAACACAGCAGCGCCAGTGACTCATCCAGCAACGTTTCTCACGGATCGAAAAGGCCAACTCCTTTTTCAAACTGCCTCCTCCTTCATAGATACGAAAAGAACCTGCTGCTAGTTAAAAAAAAAACGTATTCAAGGTGGAGGATGACCCAATAAGAAGCCAAATACACACATGACAACAAACAAAAAAATGGCGCGTCGGCCAAATAGTAGTCTGCCGGTCCGTTCGGGTCGAGGTCAAGGTAAGAATGACGCAGAATCAAACACGCGAACGCGCCCTTGGATCGTCGAGCCCCCCTTTCGACTTTGGCGAGCGCAAAAAAACCTTCTTTTGTCAATTCTCTTTCCTTTCGGTACTTTTTTTCCCTCTTCCTTCCAGCCCGTCTCTCTCTCTCTCTCTATTTTTGCACAACTGAGACGGCCATGGCTCACATCGGAGCGCGTGCGACCCTCGCAATTTCTTTTTCTTGCCTTTTTATTTCCCAAAACGAAAGCGAAGGCTGATGATGATCGAATAGCCAATGACCAACTTCCTACGGTTACGATAACAACAGCCGGGGCACAGAACTCTTCAGGGCTTTGGTTTTGAAGGGGAAAATAATCAAATGAAATAAAAATAAAAAAATAGGAAAGAGAAAAAAAAAAGAGTCAGGGTGGAAGCGACGACGTCATGGCTTGATTGGATCCCAGACCTTGACGTTCTCAAAGCGAACACACAAGATTGACGTTTCCTCTTCGCAAATCGTGCGTGCAGCCGTGCTGCACTCCTCTCGTTCGACAAAAACCCTATTACGATGAGCGTGTACATGTTGGAGTGGGGCATCAGGAGTTGGTCTCTCTCTCGCGATCGAATCTTTTCTTCTCTCCGAAAGGCAAACTTCTCTATATAAACCCTACGCTATATATTATCGTAGTATTCCTCTTCCGAGTTTCGCCGAAACCGAGTCGAACAGGTTAAACTCTCTCCCCCCCCCCTTCACTACCTACGTCTTGTCATCAGTTTGGATGTAATTGAATCATTTGTGTCTTCATGGTGGATATATAGAAGAAGCCAGGTAGAAAAAGGGCTCTGAAGTTATCTGAAGAAGACTAGAGGGTGGTATGACGCAGGAGTATAAGCTTACTTCCGACACCAATTAAGTGGAAGGCATCATTAGGGAGAGAGGTGGAAACTAGAAGCAAAAGAAGAAGAAGAAGAAGAAAGTAACTCATCGCCTCCCTCCCGTTGTGACCCATTGTCTCGTGAGATTCAATTAGCTTTCGGCCTCTTCACCATTAAGTCGCGACTTTTCTCTTCTACCCAACTCTGACGTCTGCTAGCTGCTTACTCGGCAACAATCGTCTATAGTAGGAAACGAATCCAAGTCGTTCAGCACCATCAACTCGAACCCCACCCGACGTTTTCTCTCCTCAACCACCGCCGCCGTCCGTCCCATTTACCGTTTTCGATTCAGTCTGAACCGGACCCATTTGGTTTGCCAGCCGATGATGTACACTTTGCGCCGTGTCATTGGGTACATTCACATGAAGGGCTTTTGCGGTCGTTTTACTCGTCGCCTTCTCTCTTGTTTCTAGCCGCCCCCATGATTTATGATAGTGATTGCATCCTAACGGCGCCGCCTGTGAAATCGTCGACTCTGGCCATTATAGACACAAAAGCATCAAAGCGAGCGCTTGTGTGTATTAGACTATGCACCAACACCTTCTGCTCCACATTTAAAAGTTGTTCTACGGCCTATGGTAAGAGGGGGGAAAAACACGTTGCTGCCGGGGAAAACCCGCTCTTTAATAAAAAATTCCTTTTTTTCCGTCATTGATATAAACATGCCAAAGCGAGAATGGAGCCCATATTTCCTCCGTCGCCAATACAATAGGGCTTCTGTCTTACGTTCTCGTCCCTTTACGACTTCATCAAAACTGTTTTAGAGAATTATTTGACATCAATTTCGTCGTCGTCGTTCCTGGCCTCCCTCATAAAAGAAAACAAAAGAGGGAAAAAAAAACACACACATGCAGATGATGAAAAAGACAAAGGCCACCGGCAGAACATTGAAAAGATATACATCTATGGGTTCTACTAGTGAATTTCAAACGCCCCGCTACACGCAAACGAACGCCAAAGCTATGGGGACTTTTATCTTCTTCTTTTGTCGTTTGTCCTCCTTTGAAAAAAAAAACGGAGAGGAAATTTCAACAGCAGGCGGGGTGGAACGCGGAAGAAGAGAGTGAAAAAACAGAAGGAAAAAGAAGTCTAAAGGTCTCAACGGTTGTTGTCGATGTCACAACACCATCGGGTTCATTCGGAAATACGTACACGATATTAGGACTAGCGTATCGTGTGTGCAGTTGTACATCATTTTTTGAGTCTTCCGACGACAACAGTGCAAACATCTCCTCGTTGACGCGCGAATCCGCGCGCGCATTTCTTTGCCAAAAAGAGAGAGAGAGAAAAAAAGAGGAAAAAGGAAAAAAAACAAATCCTGTTGGCCTTGGTCGTCGTCTGTGTTTTTGTAATTCCCTTTTTGCCAGGGATTCTTGGCATCTCTGTTGGTGGTGCTGTGTCGGAACCGATCAAGTGACTGGGAAATCAGCGCGCCGAATCCCCAAACGAGCCCACGTTTCTTTTATTTCCCTTTTTTCTTCCCCCTTTAGACTTGCGCTAGTGCGACGTAGGGTAGCATATATCGACGGGCAAGAAGTCTTGCGTGATGCCAGTCTATCTGTCTCGTTCGTCTTCTTCTTCTTCGTCGTCGTCCTTGTCCTTTTCTACGTCTCTCTCTCTCGGAGAAAGAGCCTAATAATGGCTACTCCCCGGGGTAGATCAATGAGTCTGGCCTCCCCTTGAGTTCATCCGTCTCTTTTCTCTGCTTCTCCTTTTCACTGTCTATCTATCTATATAAAAGACCAATGCTTATACTTTGATCATTTTCAAAGGGAAGGATGAAGTAGTAGTATAGTACTAGCGGGGAATGCGCCGAGGAATGGTGTACACGTTACGCGTACCAGTAACGAGCTCTACGAGAGAAATCCGTCGAAGAAGAAAAATGCTGTTTAGAAAAATACGGGCCTCTCCAATGAAAATGGAACTGGCAGAGAGGAAAAAAAAAAGAAAGAAAGAGAGAGACGACAACGACAACGAGTAACTGACTGCATCGTTAAGCCGCTGGCTGAAACGTGTGTGCGTCTCTACCCAACGCCACCCATTTCTGGTCTATAACTAACGACGTCCGATTTCGTTACACGGCTCGTCGTCGTCGCTGCTGCCGTTGAGAGACATGGCGAGATAGATCAGTCATCATCATCCGAAAGGAACTAGGAGTGAAAAAAAAAATGAATGTCGATGAAGATGTTGTGCGCTTCTCACAGACACTACGGCTCGTACATTTCAAAACACGGCGGTGTCGGCGGAGAGATGTAAACATGTTCATTCGTTATCCCGCTAAAGATGGCGGATAAAAAGAATAAATATATTTTCCAGGACTGAACCACAGCAGCTCAGTGAATGGAAGAGGGGAAATAAAAACAAAAAATACCCACTGGCAGATGATCAATGATCCAACACCCTACCGCAGCAGCAGCAGTGAAAGGGAAGCAGAAGCAGCAGCAGCAGCAGCAAACGTCATTAATGATCGGCGGACGCTTGATTAACTCTAGAGATCCTCTAGCGCCCTTTGGTTTTCCGACTCCTTTTTGTATTCCAGCCCTTCTGAGCCCGTCGATTCGGTGCGGTAGCGCTACCGTTATGTTCCAAGATTGGGTCTCTCTCTCTCACTCTCGGCCCTTTTTTCCCCACACACTACCACCACAGCGGCGCATACATATATATAGATATATCTGCGGCAGCTTATTGTGTTGATGGGCTTTTGGCCCTGATCAAGAAGAGAGGCCGAACAATGGATGCGATTGTCTCGTGCAAGCTGCCGGAATATCGCCCATCATTACGGGCAGCGGCTGTGCGCTAGCGCACGGAGCCCACTCAACAAGATGGGAGGATTCTTGGAATCGTTCTTAGCAAACACAGAACGAAAAATAGGGGGAGAACAACAAGGCCTCGGTAAAAAATGTTAAATCAAGGAAAAAAAATGAGTATTGATTGAAGTAGAGAGCCTGGAGCCTCCTCTCTTCATTCTTTTCTCTTTCTCTCTCCATAAGTTCTAATCTTATGGGGAACCTCCCCTTTCTTCCGCATAGTGTTATGAAGAATGAATAATAAAGCGGAACGATGAACATGCGAGCACGGGGGAATTAGATCGAGTAAAGAGCTGGTAGTCGTAGGCCGCGTCTCTCTACCGCAATTCCAGTTTGCTCAACGGAGCTAATTGAAAACGGACCGGGGGACGCGCAGGGGACTCTTGTGTGATTTACGGATGAAAAGCAGAGCGGCAGATTGCCAGTCCAACCAATTCCGACATTAATAAACTTCATTTTGGGGAAACGGTTTCCGTTTCTCTCTCACACCTCGTTGCCAGTTTTGCACGTACGCACTCGGGTATTCCCCGTGTCCGCCCAGCCGACAAATCAAAGCGGCGCGCAACGGCGGCAGCGGCGGAGGAGAGAAAAAATCAACACACGAGTATAAATGAGTGCTGGAATCAAAAGATTCAATGAGGATGGCAGAGAATGATTTCCGCATTACGTCAGAGCCCGGGTCTGTTGTGTGAACTGTTGTGTGAGAGAGAAGAGCTCGCGGCTGGCGCGCGCGCTCCGTCGCGGATGTCGGTTGATTTATCAAAGTGGCTCCGGCATTCGTAAAGAGAGTCAGAGGAGAGCTAGACTGTGTTTTTGGGTTCTTGGAGGGGAGACTCCATGTCCGTGTGATAAATACGGACGGATGGGTGAATCCGACAGTCGAGAGAGTTCTTATTCATCCGGCAGCAGCCGACTGTCGTCTTCTCCACCAGCGAGCGACGCGTTACTATAATACGAAATGAGTTAGAAAAAGTCGCCGCCGCCATCGCCCGCCGTCGTCGTCGTCGTGGTCTTTTTCAGATAATCCGAATACTGTCGGGCGGTGGTCTTCGTCCTGGCGATTGGGTGACATCCGTGACAGATACACCCACCCTCATCTCTCTTTTGCTCCGATCCCGAAAAAGAGAAAAAAAGAGAGAAAAAGCAAGCAGAATGACATCTCGCATCGCTTCCGGACTCGGGTGGGTGCCATGGAAACCTTTTGGCTCACCCCAACGCACTTTGCGTTTCCCCTCTCTTTTTTGGAGAGAGAGAGAGAGGGGAGAGAGAGAACTGCTATTCGTACGCGCGGATATTTATATATCCGTGTAATTATATCGGTATATGACGACGTCGACGATTCGCTGCAATCAATCATGGCGGGGGCTACCAGCAGCAGCAGCAGCAGCGCATAGCTAGTGTTTACTTTGGGAAATATACGGGACGGAAGACCGTGACGACCTTTAAGAGATGGCCGGGATAGATGGTCGGAGGGCAAGCATTTAATAAAGTCCGATGAGGACGCGGACGGACTGGCCGTCGACGCCGCTCGATTATATTGATGGAGGCCGATAAATTTATGATGATTTCTTTATTTTTGATGATGAAAAGAGGCGGGCGTAAATCACCATCCCCCATTGGTCCTTGGTTGTTGTTGTTGTTGTGTTGCATCGCGTCTAATCAACCGCCACCGCCTTCCGTGAAACAAGTACTACGTTGATGAAGGAGCTCTCCCTTTTTCCGACAACAACATCCGCGATCGGATCTAGCCGCCTTTTTCTCATGATTTCGATATGTACACAGGCAGCGTATGCGTATGATATAGATTATTGGTAGGCGGGGGAACCCCCGGGTTTTGTGTACATTTTTGAAAACCGGAACGCGCCAATGTCGTTTCACTCCTTTTCCCTTCAGTCCGACAAAATGGAGAGAGATAGACGGGCGAAAAAAAATCCTCCCCTAGTCCGTCTCGCGCCCTCTTGGCGATCGCGCAAAAAGATACTGTGACGGCGGAGGGAAACGTACAAGTTTCTACTACAATGAGATATTGATCGACCTTTTGGCGCTCTCACCGCATCGTCAGACGGTGTATAGCCCGTCCATGCTCTATCCCCTGGGCATTCTCTCTCTTTCTCTAGCTGGGCTGTGGGTTGGCTTCAACCCGTCAGTTGGGGGCAAAGAGAGGGAGAGAGAAACGTGCGCACAGTGCGCGACGCCGTCCACCCGAGGACCCCAAGTCCAGCTGCACCGAACGTCCGTCCGGAAGGCCCTATACACTAGAGGAAGATATCCGTACACAGACACAGAGACACACACAAACTCTTATACGGTTATATAGAAGATAGAGTTCCCTCTCTCTCTCTTTCGGATGGGGGGGGGGGGGGCCCGTTCCCGCCGCCGCTGGATCGATCCGCTTTTGGTGCATACCTTCAATAATAGAGCGACATAGAGAATAAAGAGAGAGGGGAAGAACCCGTCTTCTTCCTCTTCTCCGTCTGCACGTTGACTGCACGCTCGGGATATTTTTTTTTTCTTTTCTTTCCCTTTTTTCTCCCGCCAGAATCGATCTAGCGCCACTACTACTACTACGCTGTTTCTTATTCTTTTCTCTTACGTTTTCTCTCTCTCTTACGGGTTCCGTAAGGGGACAAGCCCCCCGTTGACGTCTCTAAAAGGGGAAGAGATATCTGATCTCTCGGACGCTTTACTTGGACGGATTCCAAAGTGTCATTGAAACAACTTATCTGAATGGCCAGCAGCAGCAGCGGCGGCAGCATATGAAGAAGATTCCCCTCTACTACTACTACTACGTAGCTTGGCTCTCGATCGATTTTTCTTTGCCGTTGCGCGGCTCGTGTCCCGCGCGTCGACTTCCGCGAAACTGTACGCTGCAAGTCGCAAACGCGTGATTGCCGTGCACGCGTCAAAAGCTGTTTTCGCCCTTCTTCAGATTTTCTTGCTTCCTCCATTTTTTTTTCTTAAGGAGGAAGACGATTGTCTTTCACCTTTCTCGGCTCTTGTTGGTTTTATTTATTTACCAATCTCCTCGTCGTTGCGCAAAGAAAAAAAAATCTCTTGGCAACGACGATGACAATATCATCTGCTTTCCATTTTACTATTAAAATGTCTTGTTTGGTATCTGAGGGAGGGAAATCCAGGGCGCATCGTCTTACCTAGACGCTTCTCGAATGCCATTACGATTGATACCCGGGCTGTTAGGTTCTTCCCCTCGCCTCCTACCTTTGATAATGTAAGGCACAGGCAGATCCGACCTGCCCGATGCGTGTTTGTACGACTGGGTGCGCCTATTCTTTCGATTCTCTCTCTGTTTTAGATATTTATTTGTTTTCTTTTTTTTTGTTTTGTCATGGAGAATGCTGCCGCTGCTGTCTCTGTTTCCCTCTACTTATTTATTCTTCCGATCGCGGGAATTGGAAAAGATTGGAAAGGACGCCTGCTAGACGGGATAAAAGGGAATTTATTTATACAGGGAGAAATATAAGAGAGAGAGAGACAGCGAGCGAGTTGCTGTGCCGTACCAGAAACTGTTCACGTGATGCGTTGACCTCCTCCGCGCCCTCCCCCTCTCCTGTCGCTTGGGCGCCCAGCGACAGCAACCGGCGCTGGGTTCTACGCTCCCCTTTTGCGCTGCCAGACGTAGTAGTCTAGTCGTCGTCGACGTCGTAGTAGTACGAATGGCGCGTCCTATACTACACAAAAGCGGCTATCGTAACGTTTATTGATCTGCTATCGATTTTCCCTTCCCCCCTCCTCCCTACTCCGTCTCCCCTCCCTTCCTCTACGAGCTGTCTGGCACTGTTACTGCCTGCTACTACTACTACTATACGATGACGATGACGACGACGACGACTACTACGTCTACTACTACTACTACGCTCTATCCCTGCCCCCCCCCCTCTACCCTACCCTAACTCTCGCCGTCCCTCTTTATCCCGGGAGGTATAGCGTGAGATTGCATGAAGCGTCGCTCTTTCTCTACTCTCTACTCTCTAGCCAAACTCGCTCACAGACTTTCTACGTGCTGCGGCAGCCAGAAACTCCTTTGCCCCCAACCAACTTGGATTCGCTGCCAGACGTCACGGTCTGGCGGCATCGAGGCGCTACGACACGACGAAGAAGCGGCAGAAGAAGAAGAGAGTGGAGGTGAAATAAAGCAGATACGACGAGGACGAGGACGAAGCGAGCGAGCGCGACCGAGTCAACATATTATATGTATACCCAAGTACTACAAGTAGTACCGTGCCTAGTCAAACTATTATGACGGCTAGAGTTGGTCGTCGTCGTCGTCATCTGCCCTCGGTCGCATACACGCAAAAATGCAGACGAAAGGCGAGTCGGTGGCTATTGTTTTCTCTCGACAAACATCATATGTCTCTCTCTCTCTTGCGCGCGCGCCCTTCTGGTCCGCGTTATTTATAGAAATAGCTGACTTTGCTCCGTGTGTCTGATGCCTCTGCGATGGGGGCGGTAGGGTGCGCGCAACTGGAAACAACAACATCAAACGAACCCCGCTGCTTGAATTACGCTCTCTCTCTCTCTCTCTTGGGCTCTCCGATATCCCGTTGATTGCAGATTGAACGGCGTCGCCCCGTCCCGACCTCTCTCTCTCTGCTTATTCCTAGCTATAGGCGACCTGACGGCGGCGGCGGTGGCGTTGGAAATTTGACTGATTCTGATTTATCGAGATTGAATCAATGCGCGCGCTACAGTCAATAGACAGAGCGCTCGGCGGATTTGTACTAGTAGTACCAGGCCGCCCCCGGTCCGTACTACAAGAGGCCGATTGAAAGAGCAAATAAATCCTCTCGTCCTCCCAAACTCTCTTGAACTCCAAGGCCCTACAACCGTACGGTATACACAGAGAGAGAGAGAGTGCACCAGTACTTGGCAGATCGTTGGCTGCTGGTACGACACGGGCCCATACACATAATAGAAAGGGAGAAAAAAAAAGCCAAAAAAAGGAAAAGTTTCATAGTGGGTCTATATGGGACTGTATGCACGCGCCTCTGTGTTTTATTGACACTGGCAATCAAGAGTTTCGGTTGAAATGACGTCAGAAACGCGTCTATTATTCGCCCGCGACCACCCTCACTCTCTCTCGGTGCGCTATGTCTGTGTTTTTATTTTATTATTTAACTATAAAGGGCTACAGGGTTCGGTTAAGGTGGGCGATGTGGCGCGACACGATTTCGCTCTCTCTAAAGCTCCCTTTGCTCTCTTTTCACGGAGCCATTTCGTCGTCTGGTGTCAGCCACCACCACCACCACCACCGCCGCGGTATAAAGCGACGCCCGACCAGACCGGTCGATAAATATAATTTTATATATCTCGACGTCCGCAGACACACACATCGATAGTGTCGCGGTCGTCAGAGCGGATGGCAACGCAACCCCATTGAGACGAGTTGAATAATAATAATAATAATAATAAAAAAAGGGGCAACAGCACACAATCGTAAAGAACATGGCCGGATTAGAAAAGCAAATCGGTTTCGGGGGTATAGGGCGATGGTGGGTGTTGGCGGCGTAGGTGGTAAGAGATCACCTAACAAGGCCTTACCACCGCTACTACAAAAAGCGGACGTACACGTAGCTGTAGACTGGCCGTGGGCGTATCGCGTTATCCCCGCCTGATGAATCCCAATCGAATTTGTCATTCGATTGGACGATTGGCGGGTGTGAGCGATGGATTCAAAACGAGAGAGAGAGAGAGAGGAGGGCGAAGCGCTGTAATAGATAAGCGCTACTACACCTCTCTATCTGCTGCTGCTGCCCTTTGAAAAATTATCGATCGTCGTCGGTAGTCGGTAGCAACGACGACGACTACCTTGTGCCAAAGTGCAGAGTGGAGGACGACGACGAAGCAGCGAGCGGAGAGACAGTGGGCCCTTGTAATGGATGGAAGTTGATGACTAATCCAACACTCGGGCAGACGGATGGATGGATAAAGAGAGGGTGTGTGTGTGTGTGTATGTGTGGAGTGCGCGAGTGTGCGGAGCGTCGAGAGAGAGAGAGAAGAGACCGACGTGGCGTGATTGAATCACGAGGGCTTAATTATGAATTGTTCGCGCTCGATCGCGTCCAAGCGGAGGCTCCTCCACCAGGAGCAGCTTGCTGGAGCAGTAGGGGCGGTCGGTGTCGTCGACAGAACAACGGCATAATGTGCAGCAGCAGCAGCAGCAGCGGAGCACCGTTTCCTTTCCAACGGAAAGGAAGCATTGACGTCATCCACGGCCTCGACGTCACACCGCCGCCGTCTTTTTCCTTCTCCTCCTCTTCAATGTTATTGCCCGTGTTGTCGTCGTTTCCTTCCTTCTTTTGTTCTTCGACTCTCTTATTTCTCTTTTCCCCTCCGATCAAGTCGCGTGACGTCACTAGATCGTTTAGACTCGCCAGAGAGAAATTTTGCGAACGTATTGGCCTGCTGCCGTTAGAGAACCACTCAAGGGGCTTGAGTGTAGTCCGGCATGAAGGTCGAAAACGTTCAATTTCGTACCCTATGCCCGCTCTGCCTGATTTGTCTTGTCAAATTGGGAACGTTCACTTTTTTGTCCAGCAGGTATCGGCCACGGTGTAATCAGGTTCCAACTAACCCGCAGCGCGACCCGGTGCGTGGTACTGCCAACTGTGGAGCTGTCGAAAATATGCTCGAAAAAAAGACTTTCATCTCGTTCCAGGAATTAGAAGCCGCCGCGCTATCGCAAGCCAGAAAACCCTTCTCGGCAGCAGCAGCAGCATTCTCCGTCTTATCTCTCCTGCACGGCGCTTTCCTATTGCGTTTTCTCCTGGCCATCAATCAGAGTCCTGTTCTTTTATTTATGCAATTAGACGCCTTGAGAAAGAGAGAACAAAAGCAAAACAACAACAGAAAATCTTACAGAACAGGGAAAAGGCCAGCAGTACTGGTCGCGAAAATAGGAGGATCGCGCGGATAGGCCAAGGCCTTGGCGTCTTTTTTCGGGGGCCCAGTCACGTGAATTGACTCTTTTCAGACGACGTTGCCCCCACTCCCATCATTATCAGGTATGCAGGCAGTGCATGTCCGTTGATACGCAGTGCGTGCGTACCGTCGATACGTGTAACTAGAAACGTGAGCAGTCGGCCACGAGGATAGACGCGGCCAGGATTGTGGGTTAAGTGGCCCACGGGCTCGCAACCACGCCCAAGTCCGTGACAGACTTTTGGCATGTCTTCCCCACCCGTTCTGGGCTTCCATCAGTCTGTGTGATCAACATTTGACTCTAACAACACCTAACCAATTCGACGAAATCGTTCGAGAAGAAGAGAAGAATGAAACGCGGGGCAACGAGAGACTCTTCATCGACATCCATCTTTGATTCGATCGGTAGCAAGGACGACTCGATTTTCAAGCTGCGCGTTGACCTAGAAGATGAACGCACGCAACAACGGGTCCGATCTTCTTCTTCTCGGGATTTGAAAAAATAAAAGCTCATGGGAAAGGATATCAGCAGCGGCGCACACAGAGCCAATGCCCCGTTTCGCGCACTGATGGGGCTAATTATAGCCGGGGTTCTCTTCTTTTTCGCTGTAACCCGAGGGCGTAAAAAATCGTTATCAATACCGTATTATATGTATATATATACTCCTTCCTCACTGTAACTATTAGTATACGATATAGTACTCTGCGTAGTACGTACGCAGAGTATATTTATATACATCTACATGGTGGCAGAGAGAAAGATTGCGACCGGGGTCCCCTATCGGTTGAAGCTGGGTGATCCACCAACAACGGACCGGTTTTATATTGCCTCGTTTTCGTATTAGTGGAGTCAGATCCCCACGAATCGTCCAGCAGGAAGACGGACAGACCCAGCAGGGTCTATATACTATATATAAATAAAGAACGCAGATTTGAGATGCCACTTTTTTTATTGCCTTCTATCACTCTGGGGCTCCTCTTAATTTTATGTTGATCATGTCGGCGGTCATTATCAGATCCTCCTCCTCCTCCACTGAGAAAAAAAAAAATAAATAAAAATAGTTGGGTAAGGAAGGGGGGAGAGCAGGAAAAAGGGATGACGACGGTTTCACTCTGTGGATAATATCCCCCTCGTATTTAACGCCCGGACCGTATCATCATCCATCAAGGACCGTTTTATGGCTTATTTGGAACGAAGACGGTAATTATTCAGTGAGAAAAAGAGGAAGGATAGAGCTTATAAAATGCAGATCTGCCAGGACGATATTGGCCCGGCCATTGGGGAGGGAGGAAAAAAAAATCGATCAAGATTCAATGTCGTGACCGTATCGGCCAAACCAAATAAATAGACGATGCGAGGCGAGCGGAGAGGGCATGCAAATCATCGGATGCGCGGCAGCGGCCTCTTTTCCCCGGCCGTCCCGATATAATAGCAAACAGACTGACTGGGACGCGCAAAGAAAGGCGGCGGCCGGCCGTAATAGCAGATGATAAATCAGACTTTATAATGGGCAAGGAATGCGAAGACCAGCTCGTTTTTTTTTTCTTCTTCGATCCCCAAACTGAATTATTTCGACGCCGTGCCAAAGGTTAACTAAGGTGCCTTATTCTTTGTGTTTCGGTCAATGGATAATAAACCTCAATGTGTTTCTCTTCTTTCTTTTCATGGACTAGCCAGTCATCGGTCGGTTCGATCCCTTCATTTCTATTCCAAATCCCCAATGTGCTGCATCCCTTTCGGCCCAGCTTGCCCCCAAACGGCCGCCGCCTGGGCTCGTGTTATGCCATCAACATGTTGGAAAAACTCGAAACCTTTTAAGGAGATTCCTCTCTTGGCGCCCAGAGAGAGAGAGCAAAAAGGGAGAAGGTATACGTATATAAAAAAGAATAAAGAAAGAGAGTCTGAGATTCTTTGCGCTACCCTGGTACCATCACGGCCCGTGTATACCACACAACAACAACAACAACAACAGGCGCACGAGTTTTTATTTTTCCCCGAGACTCGATTTGAATTTTATGGAGACACCCCCGTCTTCTTCTTCCTCCCACGGCCTGGTCAATATTATCGGAGTCTACGGGACGCTTTGGAACTGTGCGCTGATAAGTTCTTGGCTCTTGTAACGGTTCAAGTTGTTGCGATGGTACCCACGCATCCATCACACACAAGGCGCAGCGTAGTAACCACGATAAGGTTTCAAGTTCGAATCCATCGAAAAGGATGTCATGCGCGCCGGAGTGATTAGGTTCGATTAGGTTTGCCGTGCAGTCGCTACAAGGGCAGAATGTTGGCTTGGTAACGACGAGTCGCGACGACGAAATAATAAGAGAAGAGAACGAAGGGGAAGGAAAAAAAAAGTGAGCGAGGAGACGGTCGTCGAGAAAGGTAAAAGAGAGACGAGCCCTTGGAACGAAGCAGCGCGAAACGTTCACTATCAATTCCCAGAAGTGCGAGCAAGCCGAGCGCGTTTGTATATGCAGACAAAATGAGTAGAGTGGGACGATGAAGAGAGAGAGAGAAAAAAGAGAGAGAAAAAAGAACCTTTAGCAGTTGATATATATTTATAAATAAATCGAGAAAGACACACAAGGAAGAAGGAGGTCGGTCGGGTCGGTAGCTATGCAGCTGATGCCAACCGACAGAGGAATGTCTGTAAACTTTTTCCTGTCGGTTTCGTCTTCTTCTTCTTCTTTTTTCTCGATCTCATCTCTCTCTTTCCCGTTCTCGCTGGTCGCTGGCTCTCACCGACAGGAGAGGAACCGGATTGTGCAGTTCTTTTCTCTCTCTCTCACTAGTTACTACCCTAGTCTTCCTCGTCGTCCCACAGATTTCTTGCCGGAGCGTCTATATATGATCAGAGCTGGCAGTATTTCAACCCAACGGCGCTGATTTTTCGTTTCTGGGAAATGGCTCGATCGAGGTCGTCGCTGCTGGTTCTGTGTTGTACTTGATTGGCGTTGTCAAGCGCGAATAACGCGAACCGAGAGGCGCCTGGACGTCGCCTCGGCATCAGCGCATGACTTTTACCTCCTACCTTCACCCGCCCTTGCCTCCTTCTTCCTTTTTTTTTTACCTTCCTCCTATCTTTTCTTCTTCTTCTTCGTCTCCTTCGTCTCTTCTTCATCGCCCAAAAAACCTCGCCCTTTCCCCCGATTCCGCGGCGCATCTTTTTTGACTTTTTCCACCGTGTGCTGCTCGCTAGACGCGCGCGTCCACTTACCGAGAAGCCCGACCCATCCATCACACTCTGGCGTCTACAACTAAAGATAGAAACAAGCTATCGAGGCAAATCAAAACAAGAAGAAGGAATCAAAAACTACAAATAAAAAGAGAAGAATTGGAAAATGATCATTCTCTTTTCGCAGCGGCGGATGATGAGCCGCCCGTGTCCCGAGAAGAAAAAAATAAAAATAGGAATGAGATTTGATCAAAGGAAATCTCAAGTTTCCAACTCATTACCAAGAAGAATCTTGACGTAGCTACACGTATCTTGACTTTAGAGGGGGTTGCTCGTACACTTTTTGTTGTCAAGTTTCATGCAGTAAACTCGAGTGAGAGGAGCAACAACAAGAGAAGGAGAAGAAGAAGAAGAATAGATGAATAAACATCATCGAGCCGGTTGCGTCGTAGCGGCAGGTAAGCGCGGGGGGAAAGAGAAGAGGAAGAAAAAAAGAAGATGAGAAGAGCCGTAAAAAACATTCGTCGGATTGGCTTTTTATTGCCGTCTAGATTGGGCCTTTTCGGGAATCGGCCGCTGCTGTTGTTGAACGGTGCGCCGTGTTTGATGGCCTTTTCTCTCTTCCTGTGGGTCCCATCATCGGCATATCGTCGCGCCTACCATCGTAAAAAGAGACAAACGAACAAGAGTATCAAACCAGCGCCTCTCTCTCCTATCCATACTACTAGCCCTCGTCACTATATATGTCTTTCAAAACTGTTTGGCTTTAGCCCTATAGCACACACTCTATATATTGACATTCTGGCGGTTTCTCTCTCTCTCTGTCTCCACTACGAAGTGGACGGAGGTTTTTGTACCGTGTCAAAGTGTGAAAGAACACGAGATCGGACATCTTGGACGTCTCTTTTGTCGCTACCCCGACTGATTTACTGCCCGGCCGTCTGATCGATAGATGAAGCGGAGGTGACGCATCTTCCACCTTCTTTCGTTTTTATATACTCACTATATCTTTGAAAAAAGCCAAATACCAATGTGATCGGTCGAAGATTGGGATCCAAACCAACAACGACCGGCGAGACAGCTACAACAACAACAAAAGAAGAAGAAGAAGAAAAAAGGAACTTTTTGTCTTTTTCCTGCTCTGTGCGGATGCGTTTTCCGAGCGGCTGGATATGGAGCGATCCATCATCAAGGGCCGTCGCGCGCTCGGCGCGCAACGAAGCTTCCAAGCAATATCACCCTTCTTCCTTATTCTGGTTATTATTTCATATATATATATATATATAGACTATAGAAGTATATATATATATAGAAAAGAGAGTCTTCTTCTTCTGTTTTTTTTTTGTAATGGTGGTGCAACCCTCACTATTTTGCCACCCTCTGTGTCTCTTTTGACGCACCAGACCTTTTCGTTTTTGATAACTTTTTTTTTTGATCCTTTCTCGCTTCTCTATAGGGCTGTGTTGGAGGGGGATGCCTCTTTACCCTCAGCCACCTCTTCCATGCACCCATGGCTAAATTTATAGCTCAATACCGGAGAGACAGCAGCGGGGTGTGTATATATTATGATCCGTCTAATCTTGGTGGAAAAAGAAAAATACCGAGTGACTAGACTACTAGAGCTGGTGAGAAAAGGAAAAGAAAAAAAAAAGGGAAGGAGATGATCGATAATAGAGAGTGGTAGAGGCTAGAGAGCTAGGAGATGTAGAAATAGGTGAGTGGTGGTAGCAGAAGTCTGGGTCTGGTAGAATCAAAAAGCCGATGCGGAATTCCATCATCCTTTGGGGGGCGACCGCGACCGAGGCCATTACCGGGCGCGCCGTCCAACACTTGACTCCCGGCCAGAAAAGCCTCTTCGTACTATTAGTTTTGCATAGTTGGAATAACGGAGTAGATTGCAGACACACGGCCGCGTTCCAGACAGGAAGTTTTGGTGTAGTTTCGTCGTCGTCGAACGAAAAAAAAAAACCTTTTTCTGTGTGTCCGTCTTTTTATTCTTAGCTGTCGTGCCGACTATTAGTTGAGGAGCGGCGGCGGCGGAAACGGGCGAGACGCGCATCACGCGTCGATATACTTGATCGAAATCGGCTACACACTCTTCCATCTTTCTACTTACTATATATACAGACTATAGACTCGTAGTTGGTCGGCTGGTTCGTTTTCTTTTGCGTCTTTTTACGGCCGGCGTCGCGTCTCACGATGAGCCGATTCCTCATGGGATATATCGTGAGCGCCAGCAGCAGCCAACAAAATGGCGTCGAAAAAGAGCGGAGGGAGAGGAAAGCATTAGGACACCAGCCAACAGACACACAGACAGTGCTCTCTGCTCAAAAAGAGAGAGAGAGAGAGAGAGAGAGAGAAAAAAGCCACAAAAAAATGAGAGGGCTCCGACTAGCAGGAGCAGCAGCAGCAAAAGAGGAGAAGAGGGCGGCTCAGTCACGCTCTCACGGTCCGAAATATATGCGCCCATGTGCCAGTGTTTTTGTCCCTCCTCTCTTCTCTCCTGCATCACCCTACTCAAAGTAGGTCAGACATTTTTTCTTTTTCTTGCGTCCCTTCCATTTCCTCTCTTACGCGAACCCCACTCTCTCTCTCTCTCTCCTTCTCTCTTTTCTCCTCGTTTTTCGGGACTTTCGGTTGCTAGGCGAGATACTACGGACGACGTCGCGGCGCACCTTGCCCACCACCTATCTGCGTAGAAGGCAGATCTCTCTCTCTCTCTCTCTGCCCTTATGAGCCTCTTATTTTTGAAATGCATGACGCATTTTGAAAAAAAGGCCTAGGTTACAACAGAAAGAGGGGAATAGTTTTCTGGTGGTTTTTTTCTTCTTTTTGGGGTGTGCGTGGTTAGGTCAAAGATAGCGCGGATTAGAATGTCGACGACGTCGTCTCTGCCACCGCCCACCACTTCTCACTTTTCGGACACCAAGCGATACATTCCTCACCCTACAATTTTCCCAGCGTCATCGATGGGAGTTGCCCCCGTACATCGCCCCTTCGAGACTCTATAGGCGCGCAACAATTAAAAAGAAATAAATAAATAAGGAGACCCGGAGCGCGTATTTACATCGCCCCTTCGAGACTCTATAGGCGCGCAACAATTAAAAAGAAATAAATAAATAAGGAGACGGAAAAATTTCGGCGCAAAATTGCGGTCGATGGGCATCGATCGCCGAAAAGGACCCGTGGCCCCATCATGAATTCGATAAGAGGACGAGAGACGAATAATAAGAAGAAGAGTACACAAAATAGGTATAATAATAGAAGAAAAAAAAAAGTGATGTAACAAAGAGGTAGAAAGAGATAGCGGAGCAGATTGATGGCGACTCGATGATTCGTTCCTCATTTTGCCTTCCGGGATTGGGGAAAAAAAACTCTCTTTTTCTACCTGATTTGCTGTTGTTACCCGGACAAATGGGGGCAACAACGCAAGATGAAGCGATCAACTACCTACGAGCAAACATGAATACTTTTCGTTCTCCGCCTCTCTCGCCCAGAAATTCCGTCCTTGCCCAGCAACTCGGAATGACGAATGCAAAATACTTGCATCATGTTTCTCTTCTTATTCGTCTTCGTCTTCTTTCTTTTTTTTTGTTTTGTTCGTTACTTACTTCTTTACTGTTGTTTGTGTTGGCGAACAGAACGATCAG
This sequence comes from Ceriodaphnia dubia, assembly GCA_022539655.2. Classification (NCBI taxonomy): domain Eukaryota; kingdom Metazoa; phylum Arthropoda; class Branchiopoda; order Diplostraca; family Daphniidae; genus Ceriodaphnia; species Ceriodaphnia dubia. The sequence goes on from JAKUCG020000173.1 coordinate 706,577, forward strand.
AAAGGGACTCGATGAACCCACCATCCATCATCATGGGTACGGTAACGTGCACCTCCAGCTCTTTTTTTCTCCGCGAGCGTCTAGACCTCAAGAAGTTTGGGAATGCTTTGTCAGCCGTCGAGACGGGCGACTATAACTCTGGCGCAAATCTGAATGATTCCCAGAACTGGAGCGAAAGGAAAAACACAAGAAATCCATCGAGTTTTTGATCCAGCTTCCAGCCGACGCATATTATCGGATAAGAAATGTTTTGACGCAAGAAAAATGAAATCAAATAAATAGAAGAAGAAGGAAAACCGGGTTGTTGGCAGCGGCAAATCCTCTTTGGGAGCTGGTTGAATGCGATCAGTAGAGCGCGAGACGCCTTCTACTCTCTACGGCACCAACCGTATATATACTATACTACACTGAACAGTAGTACGTACGTACTAGTTGTGACGTGTTTAGTTCCAATTCAATTTTTCGTCATATGGTGCTCCGTCGAGAACCGTGGCCTTTGCTGGAAGCGAGGTGATAAATAGTCTCGTAACGTAGGGTGTAGTTGAAGGGTGCGATGGAGGGTAGGAGACAGAGAGAATCAACTTGCATAGTATAAGAGAGAGAGAGCCGAGTGCGTTCTCATCATCTGACGGTGAGATACACGGCAGCTGATGTCCCTCTCCTTCACTTCCTCCTCCTCCTCCTCCTCCTCCTCCCTTTGCGAAACATGAAAGGGTTCAAGTTTTCCTCTTCTCTCTGTCTGGCTCTCAACATTCGGGTGTGATGAAGCTTATCGCTCCGTGCCTTTCCTCCGCGTCTGGCTCTTTCTTCTTCTTCCTACTCTGCTGTATTAGCATATCTCCATCATGCTAGATGAGTTCTCCCTCATTCTCTTGCTCAGACTGCCTTTCTATTATGTTCGCACTCGTAGACACATACAGAGCGACAGCGCGCCTCTCCGAATAATGACAAATGAGCTACTTACAACGACTACTGTGCTATGATGGGACGACACCAGCAGGACCAGCAAAAAGGAGCTAGGAAACACCAAACAAAAATTCCCAAAGCAAAAAGGCTCTTCTCCAGCTACTAGTATGTTTGTCTCTCCGACCTGAACGCTGATCGGCCCGTTGGTCGGCCAAGAGGGCTCTTTGCAATCCGAGAACAAGAGACGACGAGGAGGGATCTACTCCAGTGCCACATTGTCAACAATGTGGCAGCACTTTTCATCATCGCTCCATTCAAGAAGAAAAGAAGAAGAAGAAATAAAAAAAAAGAGCAAATAAAAGAGTAGTAGCATTGTAGTAGTAGTGGTTGTTGTAGTAGTCGACGTCGTTAGGATAGTAGTCAACGTAATAGTAAAAAAGAGTCATGGTCGATTGTACGGCCTTTAGCACGCTAAGCGGCTACGTCCAGCCGGCAGGTCCGCTCTGCTTTCAGTGGGGCGGTTGATTGAGCGGTGTTACTCGGGTGTCTTTCTGGCCATCACGCACTAGTACCACCAACCAGCAGCCCCAGTAACGCCTGTAGATTACAGTGTCGGTCGACTCGAAATTATTTATTTCTGCCACGGTGAGGGTGCAAAGCGACATTCAACGGGAATGACACAATAGCGTCGATTATTACGACAGCCAGCCACGCATTCCTCATCGGAGAGAGAGAGGGAGAGCTATATATACGTGAAGCGAATGGATGTCTCTGGGTCTTATCTCTGTGCGCGCATCATGCGAGAAAGAGAGAGAGAGAGAAAAGAAGGGGGGAAGCAGCGAGACGAGAGATTGCGCCAGCAAAGGGTTATATAACAGGCTCTATCCTTCACTGCCACAGAACCGTCGCCGCTAATTCAATCGGGGCCATAGGGTTCCTGAGTTATGTACCCTTTGATCAACTCTAGCCCCCTCTCATCCCTTTAAGATGACAAAACTCGAGCGGCCGGCCAAAGACCAAAAGTCCGATCGGATCAAAAATGCCAATGGACAAGCGCCCCGTCAGCTTCTTGACCGTAAAGGCAACAAGCTTCGACTGGCCACCAGCTCGCTAATTACGTCACAACCCTGAAATTTGTCAAGCGGAACGCAATGTACAAAAGCTGTCGACATGTCGGCAGCACTGACGGGGAAAAGAGCGGGGCGGGAGCGTGGATAAAAAGGAGAGAAAAATCAAGCTGACCACCAGCAAGGATATAAAAACCGGTCAATTCGTTACACAATGAGAGAGCTGCGAAATAACCCGCGATAGTTGCGCAATAAAACGAGTGTTTGGCGTGGCCGAAAAAAGAATTTCCAAGCGAAACAAAGAATAGACCCGTCTTCGTCACGTGATCGGGGTAACATGGACGAAAAAGAAATGGCGACTTACGACTCGGTTGCACGCTCCAGAAATTGCTCCGAGGAATTTCGCACGCGAGGCATGTCTTCGTTGTTACCCCATCACGAGGGATTCATCACGATCGACCGCTACCGTCATCTTCTTCTTCTTTCCTGGAAAATTCGCGATTCTATCAATGCCAGAGAGAGAACGACGATGTCGGGAAGAAAAAAAAACGGAAGATGAAACACTATAGCAACTTCCAGAACAGCGGAGATCTTCTAAACCACAGCGCGATGGAATTTGGCACCATAGAATTTGAGAGAGATTTTTTTATTGGCGAAATTTCTGGGAATAATTCGTTCGTTATCGGCCTTGTCTTTCTCTCATATCACGAAGTGAATAACGATGACATTTTCGCAAGAATTGGAGAATGATGAGAATCCATCACGCGCATCTGCGAGACGCCACAAAGTCGCATTTCTTGATTCAATCAACCTGTCAGCCGATTGTTCTCATTTATTTCCTGTCCCGGTTTTTCCACGGACTCCAAAAAAAAGTGCAGGGAAAAAAAATAAATAAAAGGAATAAGTAAGGAATCTCACGAACGGTAAGTATAAGTATCGTTTATCCGTAAACGTTGCATCGTAAAAAGTTAAAGGGGGAATGACGACGAGGGAGCCAAGACGGCAAACATTCGGTCATTTCACCGGGTAAATACCATTTTGGGCCGTTAAGAAGTGTATATAGTATAGTCATAGTCCCATATAGACTACACACTACAGCGCAGCATGTAATTACGCATTGAGATAGCCGCACACGTGTCGAGATCCCGCGGCGTCGCCAGTTCACATAACCCGAAAAGTTCTCTTAAACGAAAGGAAGGAAGAAAGAAAGAAAGAAAAACATGCGAGCGGCATCCATCAAACATCATCGTCGCCGGTGCACTAGAGTGGTTTTTTTCTTTTTCTAGATTTTTTAAACGGGGCGCGCGGAATAGAGGCGACGTCCGAGGTAACGATCATTGAGGAAACAAGAGCACCGGAACAAGTCGTGAAAAGACTAAGAAAGTAATATTTATAGATAAAAAAACAAACAAACGAAACAAAACAAAACAACGAAATGGAAGGGAAGGAGAAAAATGAAAAAGCCACTTTTGTCGAACGACTTGTATTTCTTTTCAGCTGGCCTTGTTTTCAAAACATGTGTCAGGGTATACAAGTGTGTTAGACTACCGTAGCTGGCTACCATCAGACAGACAGAGAGAGAGAGGATACATATATTTTCATATTTTATTTATCGTATCATTCCGAGACTTTGGCTCCCCTTTTCCTTTTTCCTTTTTTCTTCTTCGTCTCGTCTGAACTAATTAGATGTTGTAAAAAAAAAGAGAAGAGGATGGAAGAGAGAAAAGAAATACTCGCGTGCGGGATGATGAAGAAACACGGGACGCGCCGAGTAAACGAATGGAGAGCCAAATGGAAGGGGCGGGCGCGTCGTAAACGAACGGGCCTCGCTGCTGCCGCGAGTCAGAAGACGCGCCAGAGAGCAAAGCAGCTAGGAGGATATGTTTGACGTGGGCACGTATAATACAATTCTGGTGAAGAGGGGGGAAAAAAACACAGAGAAATGAGCCGAACGCGATCTATAAAATGCGAAACGAAACAACAAAGAAGCAAAAAGAGGGGGATATAAGTAGTGTACGGGAAACCCCGGGTTTGTTCTTCGTTTCGGCCGGGCAGCAGCAGCGGCGGCCCATTTCCTTTCGTCCTATACTACGTACTGCTACAACGTCGAGCCCCCAATGTCATAATAATACGAGCCTATAAAAGGAGAAACGGCCGACGCGCACTTGCTTTGACTCCATTTTCCTTTTTGGAAATTGTTGTTTCTATTTCATTTCATTCTTACCACCCCCTCTCCAGTTCGGCTTATTTTTCCAGTCTCCATTCATGTTGACGAGTATCATTTACTATGACAAAAAAAAGGAAGAAAAAAAAAAGAAATAGAAATAACAATCATCAGAGAGGTTTTTTGGAACATGTCAGTCGCAAGTCTCAACAGAAACGACAACTTCCAAGTGTCCGTCTGATATTTCCCCTGTGTTTCCCTCCGACATAGACACACACACAAAAAAAGAGAAACAACCCGCTAACCCTTGGGTTGTGTGAATGGGGGCCGTGCCGGAGTCTCTCGACAGCCGGAAACTGTATAATTACGCAGCGGCCGTGAAATTCAATCCATCTATGGTACTACCATATCATAACGTGTATACTGTATATACTCGCAGTGTGTGTTTGTGTATGTGTGTGTGTATGTCTACACGGCCCCAGTCTAGCCATCAGCCGAGTCGCTAAACATGTAACATATAAAAAAAGGAGAATAACTCAAAAACATGCATATATACATAGGTCTGAGTGAGCTCGGAGAGTCGAGGCGTCTTTTTAGAGTTGAACGCATTACCAATGCAACCGAATACAACAACAAAAAAAGAAAAGAAAAAAAGAAAAAGAAAGATAGGTTGCTGCTGCTGCTATGTTCATGTAGTACTACGGTACTATAGTGTATAGTAGACATAGGAAGAAGAAAAGGGTTGTTGGCGGAGGACAGGGGAGTTTTGATATGTGCGGGACGGGCCAGACATGGCACACGCCAACTCGCCATCAGGCTCAACTTTATTAAATAGCCCCGTCGGGCAAGGTCCACATTTCAAATTCCAAACGCAAAGCAAGAAGAAAAGGAGAGAGAAAGAAGAGAGAAAAAAAAGTATTTATATAGAAGTATATACGCAGTGGAACGCAATGAAAGAATAGGGGAGATGAAATCAACTAAAAATACATTGTTGTGTATATAGAGACGATGAAGAAGTAACCGTCTCGAAACAACAACAACGTCAGACACAAAAAAAAACAACATGTGATATGACGGTCACGAGTCGACTTGGCGCTTTCCATACGTTGAAACGTAATGAGGCGCGCGTTGGTACAGCCAAGCAGGGCGGATAAGAGTCGGCGCGCGTAGCTCGCGCTTCATCACGGACGAAACGAGAGAAAATGAGCGACGAGAGAGCGACTGTTGCTGTTGCTGCTGCTGCCGCTATTCTCCTATTTAAAATCCAATCAACTGGCGCGGCGGCCTTCTCATGATGCAAACAGTTCACAAGGTCGGAGTCAAGGAAAATGAAATTGACGAGATGGAGAGACAGCGCGGCAACGAGAGAGTGGCAACCGGAGGGATTCGTCCAACAACTTGACAGCTCCTATAATAACGCCGTAGTGGTGGTAGTGATAGTATAGACGTAGTAGAAGCGGCAAACGGTCGAGGGGAGCCTAAGCGAGGGGCTCTTGACGTCGTCTCCTTCGGAGAATGACGACAATCGAATTGAAAATGAGAAACACATGAATCGTATATAGAGTTTGAAAATAGAGCTGGCCGTAACATTCGCGGCGGCTTAGAAGACTCGGGAAACTCTAAATATACATTTGCTGTTGTTCATACGCACGCTGACGATTGCGCTCGGCTGGCGCGTGTTTGTGCGCGCGTAGGCATCGGATATAAAGCAACATCATTCATCATGGATGAAAGAAGAGCGGGAACGCCGCAAGCGGGCCCGGTCCAGGGCCCCGATCAAAAATGGATGAAAGCCGTTGATGGCTCTCTTGAGAAAGCCTCCGGATTTCGGTCCACCCCGTTTTTCTCTGTTTTTTTTTCTTCATTCCTTTCTTATATTCTAAAGGCCTGCGGAAAGGACAGCGAGAAGAGCAGGCGACTCAACGGCGTCCTCCAGACTCTAGACGCCAGAGAGTTTCTGCATACGCAAGTTACTACGTGAGACCCAACACGTCTGCTCCTTTTTGACACGTGTTCACATATTTACTAATGCCGCGCGCTCTTTGATCGCATCAACACTAGATCCTTCTCGCCTTTCGCCCGACTTCTTCGTCGCTCCCTCTCTCTCTCGCTGCATTTTATTTTGATTATTTTTTATTATAAATAGAAATTCTATGAGAAATTTCTCGGCCCAAATGGCGACAGTTGGCGAGATGATCGTTGCAGATCTGTCCGCGGAGAAGCCATAGAAAGGCCGTCGTTTCGATAACATTCGGAGCGTGACCTACCAAAGATGATCATCGTAAAGCGCTCAGATTTGCCACATTTCCGATTTCCGTTTCTACACGCGCGCGCTCTTTTCATCGTCAGAAAAAGAAGAAGACGAAGAAGAAAAAGAAGCGTATCATATTCTGTTTGATCGCCAGTTTTCTTCTCCAACGCCCCAGAAAACTACAACTGCGCTGGGCTCCTCCGGCCTTGCCATGCGTGCCATTTATATTTTTCTTCTTTTGTTATCCTTCTCGTTTCTCTCTCTTTGGAAATAAGAAAAAACCGTCTCGACTTGTTCAATGTGCACTCTCTCTCTCTCTCTCTCTCTCTCTTATGCTGAGGCTTTTGTATGCTGATGTTATACACCGCTCGTGCCGATATCATCCGCCAATATCATCCGGCCCAGGGTCGTTTCCAACACCGGTTTATCAATAACCGTCTCGAATTGCACGCGAGGTTTTTTACTTGAACTTTTTGAACTCTTGTGTATGTCAGATGTGCGCAATACAAAACATCGTATGTTGTTGTTGTTTGTATTTGGCGAAAAAATATACGAAAAAGAAGAGAGAACATTTGAATAGGAAAGCTAGCGTTCCTTTCGGAAGGAAACAAATAAGATGTTTCGACTATTGAGAAAGTTCAGTATATGTGTTGTTGTTGCTTTGATATGATTTTACCCTTTTCAAACGTTGCCTGGCTTTTTCAAAGACCGACAGAAGAGAGCTGAATTTGCGTCTTTTTTCGTCGTCTCGTCTCCTCCTTGGGCACGCCGACAACGACACCGATCCCAACTAAAAATAATGTTCTTGGAAGAGAGGGCGATCCGGACTTTGGTGACTCGATTTATAAAGAGAAAAAAAAAATAGAAGAGATTGAGTAAGAGAATAAGAGAGAGAGAGAGAGAGAGGAAAAAAATGATCATAATACCATTGAGAGTGTAGCGTTACACATTGCCGACGAACATTGAGAGAGAGACGAACCGGGCGGGCTCGGACTACTCAAATGTCGGTCTATTGTTGCTTTTCGAGCTGGTTCACTCACTCAATCCCCTTTTCTGTGACGGGTCGAGACAGAGAGAAATTTCTACAGTTCAACAAGTCTATTTTCTCCGCTTATTCCCCTTGTTCTTTTCTTTGGATTTCACCGTCCTTCTCTCTCTACTATATATATATTCTCTTTATCGGCATGATGCAACGCCCTTTTCATTCCAAGACGGGGGGGTTTGAGCATTACAGATCGACGCTATGTAACGCACAAACAAGGACACACACAGGGTTTAGGCGAAGGAGAAGCTATCCGATACGGTCATGTCCCCATCGGTATACAAGCAAGTCCCTCTCTTTCTCTCTCTCTCTTTCTATCGGTCGGTGTTTTTGTGGCCCCGATGGCTTCGCTTGATCGCGTCCGTTTCGCGTGCCGCCCCAGTATTTATCTCTCACTCTCTGCGCTGTCGAAGACGTTGATATTGTATCCTGCCCATCAGCTTGGCGGCGCTCTCTCTCTTTCTTGTGATGTCTCTCCTTGGGGCCGCATCCTTGCCCTGGCCGATCGGCCGAGATGAATTGAAGGAATTACCGAGATGTGTTTAGCCAAGTGTACGTCGAGCGGGGCGCAGTACGTAGTAGATTCGCTTCGTAAATATTGCGCTTCTTATGAGTACTTGGAAGCCGGCCCGTCGCAAAACGACATGGAATGGCTTCGCGGAAAGCAGAATAAAGATGACGTTGGCAACAAGGCGAAAGCAATCGTCTTGTTGCTCCTTGCCGATCGGCAGCACAAGGCCACCAAGGACAACAACAAATACACAGAGAAGAGAAACAGTTGTTTTCAACTAGAAAAAGACGTCTTGGCGACCACCGCAATCGGAGCGAACCGGAGATGTTTCAATGCGATCTACCAGCAGCTGGATTAGAATAGCAGGCGCAACTTGTGTCGTCGCGCCTCGGTCCATCCTAGTCGACCGAGAGGTGATGGCTCTATCTGCGCGCCAAACGGATAGGAAATTTAAAAAAAACGAAGAGGAGCGCACTATACGCACGGAATGATTCACTTGGACCTGTCTCGCCGTGCTGATTGCTTGATTTGAATTCGAAACGGTGTGTTGTAGTGTTGCCGTGTGTGTGTGTTCGGGTCGAGCATTTGGCGCACACGGCGCTGATCGAGGACCGAAACCGTTGTGCCTTATATGTAAATGTCTTGTGTAGAATATTTCAATAATAATGCATCAACCCAACTGGGTGGCTTGGCGGCTGACGAACCGAGTTGCTATAACCGCCGCCGTCGAGAGTGTGGAATTTTACAAGGATTTTTCTTTTTTTCTTTGGCCCCTCTTTTTTGTAAAATGTTCTTTTCTCTACCGATTTTGAAACCTTTTTATTTTTCAGACGCACACACACAAAAAATGCATTTTATATAGATTGTGTCACACGTCAGAGCGGCGTCGTTCATACGTTTGATCCGATTCCGGCTTCGAACGGGGTCGGCACTTGGCACCAGCTGACTTGTCGACTCGGCTGTAACACGGCTAAGTCTCTGTGGAAAAAAATGAGGAGAGAAATATGAAGAAGAGAAGAAAAAAAAACGCTTTGGTGCCAGTCTAATTCGTATCAAACGTATGGAAATGTCTGCTCTTTTTCGTCTCCCCTCCTAGAGGAGCTTTCCGCCTCCTTCTTCTTTTTTTTTCCCTTTTTGTAATCCAAGTTATTCGAACTTTTTTGATAATCAGCTTATCCGGTCGTTTCCTCGTTTTGTGCCCCCCTGGTGCCCTTTTTTCACTTCTTGGTTTCTTCTTCCGCACTCCATCCATTGAAATATGTGTCTGTGTCTCTCCATTTCACACTCCAGTTGGAGAGATGGTGAGCGGAGGGGGGATATCGAGAGATGCGTATCGTTACGACTCTGAAACTCTTCTCTCCGTAACCGTATAAGCTCCAAACCCCTCGCCCCCAACCCAGCCAGCTCTTCTTCTTCTTCTTCTTCCCTCCTTATCTTTATTTGATTTCGTATTTCAAGTGTGAGGGAGGACACACTAGAGTCAGTCAGACAAACAGGGAAAGAATAAGGGAAAGATTATGAGCTACGCTATATTGAAATAAGGCAGCCCGGCATTTTGCGCTATGACGTATTTATGTGAACGCTTACGGACGGAAGAAAAAAAAAAGGAAAGAAGGAAGGGGACCGGACGAAGAAGAAGAAAAAAAAGTAGTAAATATATTTTTTGGCTTGATAGAGGCGAGAAGAAGAAGAAGAAGAAAAAAAAAGAGTTAGATAGAAGGGAGGTTCGAGGAGAGGGAGACGCGGTGGGGGAGGAGGGAGTCCGCTCCGTTCACGCGCCGCAAGACATTCCAGCGGCTGTCTAGACTGCTAAATCGTTTTTCTTTTTTCTTTTCTATTCTCTTTATATCCTTTTTCTTAAGTTCTTCTTTTCTTTTCTAGACCGGACCACACGGTTATGCAGTCTCCTAGTGCGGCGTTCTCGGTTGGTTGGGCCGGCTGCTCGGTGTGGTAGGAGTAGTAGCAGCAAATGAGGGACAGGAAAAGACAGCCGAAAAAAAGAGAAGAAGAAGAAAAAAAGATGGCAGAAGAACGTGACGCATAGGCTACGAGGAGGCAGCCTAGCGGTCATCGATATAGCTCCGGTTGTTTTGGCATCGTGGACAAAACAGAGGAAGGGTGTAAGGGTGGAGTTGGGTTCGTTTCGGGTTGACTCCCGGAGAGGGATGGGCTCCCTTTACCAGGAGGGCCATACCCAGCACACTAGGAGAGGCAATGTCGTTTGTATCTTTCTCTCTCTCTTTTTCTCTTCTTTTTTTGTTGTTGTTGTGTAGTAGTAGTAGTAGCAGTTCTTTTGTTTTCCTATACAGAAGGGAGAGCGAATTGTCATCGTCCGAGTTACAACACGCAGTTGCCGAGCCAAATGACACACCATCAGAGGCTCGTTTGTGCCAGCCAGCATCACTGTGCAGATGCAGAGACACGCCCTCCTTGGCCCGTCCTCTCTCTCTCTCTCTATGTCTCTTTCACGACGCACGGCCGATAAGCATCTTCCAAACTTGCCCGTCTGCTACAACTACTCTTCTTCTTTCTTCTCTTTTTTCTTTTTTGTGTGTGCCCAGTCGAGGCAAAAATGTCACAAGAGGCCTCGGTGTGCGGTTTTTTTTGTCCTTGCGGCGGAATCATTGACGGAAGAGATCCGGCGCTACCCGCAACCGGCGCTTTGATCAGCGCCGCTTAGAATGAAAAGGAGATGATGTTGTATGGAGGCTACTAGTCGTCGTCGTCGTCGTCCTACATCTACTTGATATCTGATTTGGAATCCATGTCGGCGGGAGGAAGGGAGCGCAACGAGCTCCATAACGATCCATTTCCGGATAAGGCATCCTCTCTCTCTTTCTCTTTCTCTCGCACGATGATGACGTCCTTCATTTCATTCTGCCACGTTCTCTCCTCTCTTTGGCCGTGCGCGCGCGATTGACTCGATCAACAACAGAACTGACGGGACTTTGGGCTTCCCCACTTATGAAACAATCGCCTCTCCGATGCCATCCGTCCGTCCGTCTCCCCCCTAATACTTTGGCCAGCTACATAGAGGCGGTGGCGGCTGCCGGAACGGGAGAAAAGAAAAGAAAAGAAAGAAAAAAAGAAGGCTCGAAGTATCGAGACTTATATCAATTGGTATCAATAGAGCGGGGCCGAATAAAGGCGATATCAAACGAGATTGGCTGTCGACGAGATATGGATGACGTTGGAGAGGGCATTCGAGTGGAAATTGAGGACTAGGAGAAGAAAAAGAAAAAAAAAAGAAAAAAACCAGAGAAACTACAGCATCAACAATACGGGATGGAGGAAGACATTTCCCGTCGTCGATAGCATCTTCTTTTCTCTTCTTTTTAGAGGTTCTGCCTCGTTTTCTGGCGCGCAGAAGAAGAAGAAGAAGAAGACGTATCGATTGTTTTGTTGCTGTCGGTCAGAGGACCAACTCACGTAACGCAGCGGGCGTACAAACCATTCCGCTCGGCCGGCAACAACACAGCCCCTCGTCTACGTCGTCGTCTTTTTTTTCCTCTCTGCTGCTGCTGTCTCCTTTCGCCCTCGGTCGTCCAACCGAAACCCCCTTTTGCTCATCTGCCCCCAAAAATGGTGGACTTTTGCCGTCTGCCTCCTCGCGCGCTCAGCGACTACTACTTCAACGGAGACTAGAAGGAGGAGCGCGGCAAGAGCAGCAGCATCGCCTAAACTATACAACCCCCTCATCTTTTTTCCAGCCGCGTGTCACGTTCTCTTTGGTAACGCACACGTGCTCGGCATACGAGAACGGAGCGCATCGGCGCATTGAGCATCGCTCAGCGCGACCCTCTCCAATATGTGTGTATCTGATGGTTCTCATTTTATAACCTAGTACCTATATATATATATATATATAAATATATAACGTATGTATAGATGGGTAGATATAAATATAATATATAAACACATCGTTCAGTGGGTACGAGAGAGAGAGAAGGACTCTTCCGAAATCGAACACAATAACGCCCGCATCTCTTCACCCCCTCTTTTGCAATGTCCGGCAGCATCGATGAGGGAGAGACGGTCACAACGGTATTTTTTTTCTTCCTTTTCCCAGAGTCTATTACTTGCTGGCTTGTTGTTGTCTCTTGTTGATGGAGGAAGTTTGTCGGCGGGAGAGAGAAAGAGAGTGGGCGGAGAGGGGACCATCGATTGGTCTACGTCTCCATATCGACGGTTGTTTGGCATCTGGTCAGTATTTGTTCCGTCTATTACGATAGAGAAAGGGGAACAGAGAGAGAGAGAGAAGAATAAGAAGATGAAAGAAACAAAACAAGACGGCCTCTTTATCGACTTGTTCATATAGACATTCAGAGCCAAATATGGCGAATATGGGCAACGACTCGTCTGCTATCCGCCCACGGTCTTTTGCTCATCCGTCTCCTCTATCCTATTCAACTTCTTCACTGTCGTCGTCGGCGTCATCGTCGTCGTCCTTTGGTCGAGTCTTTTTTTTGTTGCTCGGTGTATGCGTGCGTGAGGCCAGATAGTCCTGGCCGGCGTCGTATTAGTTCCAGCTCGCTAGTGACGCGCGCGCCCGCCCGCACTCACCGCGACTGTCCAAACAGACGTAGATTGGCGACAGGTCTCCTCTTTTTGTCTTCTTTTCGAGACGACGACGTGGCCTGCTGGCATTCTCTCTGAGAGGAACGTTTTCTTGTTTTTGTCTCTCTAGCGGTCGACGAGACATGAGCTGCTGACAATGTCACTCGACCCCAGAGAATTTTCGACTGGCCCAGCTCAGATCATTCAATAATGCGTCCATATAAGAACAAGGAGAAGAATCATATACGTCTGGAGAATACAACAGAATAACAACAACACGAATAAGAGGCCGGCCTGGTTTTCTGCTGCAATAGAACTCTACACCGGGCACAAGTCTTTTTATTGAGAGACGAGACGAGAGCTATGGGAGAAGCGGAGCAGCGCAGGCCGGAGTCATAACGAGATCTGTTTTCTTTTTCTAGCCATTGACGTCTGGCCGAATGACGCAATCCATCCATCCATCCTGACGTCATCTCCAAATACTACAACAAAGAAAGAGGGTGGGTATAGTCTTTAAAGATTTAACATTTTTTGTTTCTCCCAGAAGCTAAAAGAGAATGAAGGAAGAAGCCGAGTCTTTTTTATCTTTAAGAAAAAATCAACAAAACAGAAAAAAAAATGAAAAGAAGAAGAAAGGAGATAAGGCAAAGACACCGGAAGTCGTCAGTCTGCTGGATTCCGTCTCACTTCCAGACGCCTTGGATGACCTCTTCTGCTTGGTCTCTGCTTGCTGCTGCTGGTTGCTGTCCCGAGCTACAAGTTTTCGGGCTAATAATAAGACGCCCTGCGTGCGTTGTGTGTTTTTTTTCTCTCTCTCTCTCTTCTTTTTTTTGAAATTGTTTTCCTGCGCTTTTTTGGTCTTCTGTCCGCTCCGGACGGAGAGAGAGAGAAAAAAAAACCTCTACCCTTTCCTATTATTCTTCTAGCATTTTCACTCGGATGTACCTACTTGAGTCCTATGTGTACCGTGTGTAGAGTTCACGAATTAAATAAAAGAAAAAAGAGAAGAAAAGACCTTTTCATTTTCTGAAAAAGAGCACGGAAAGCGATAAGAGACGACTATCTTATCGTTCTCCTTGTGTGTTTTTTTTCTCTCTCTTGCTCTCTTTTCCCTTTCTTTATTCACATTGTATATTTCGTTTAGTTATTGTGTAGGAGGGTGGAGACTGCCGAGCGAAAATATTAAAATAAAGAACAACTTTTGCTTGTATATTGAATGAGTTGAAGAACAAGAAAAAAAAAAAGAGGCGGAGGGGTGGCCTCTTGAACATTGTGGTCGAGAAAGAAAGTAAAAAAAAAAAATAAAAGGAGGAAGATATATGGATGTTCAATACTGATAAAACATGGGGCCATGGAGTTCCATGCGGGGGTGGCTGCTTGGTGTCTGCGTGTTTAACGGAGAGAGACCGGGCGAGCCACCATATCGTCAGTGGAGAGGGACAGAAGGGACAAGAAAAAAAAACGAGACACGGGGTACGTACTACTATACTCTGGGCTCTGTGTGTGCATTACCATCTGTGAGCCGATTGCAGTCCATCAACCCTTTTCCTCTCTCCAGAGAGGGTGGGAGGGCTGGCTAGCTCTCTTTAATGTCTTTCTATGCGCTCATTTTCCAACCGTCTGTGTGTACCATAGAGCCGCGGCCCATCCTGGGAAACGTTTTTCCAGGTCTGACTCATCTCTTCCCTAACCCGAAAAAAAAATAATGTATGTAAGAGGCTAATCACAATAAAGAAATGAGGAGGAAACGCGGAGGAAAATGGAAATACGAGGGGGCCGGTTCTGTGGAGAGGTGAAGAGAAGTTAAGGGCCGAAGAGTCTTCTCATCGCTCGGCGGAAGAATTGGGCTCAAACAGGAAGGACGAAAAGGAGACGGACAAAAGGTCTAGTGTCGGATCGGGACCTCGCCCAGGCTGTCGCTCGATGACAGCCACGCCGCCACATGTCTTGGACTCCCGTGAAGAGATGAAACGTAGACATACGTACACGCGCGCGCGCTGGCGCACAGAACTCTCACCCGAGGGCCAGGGCAACAGCCGGACCGACCATCCAGCTAGAAGGAAAGAGACGCGACGATGAAGAATAAAAAAAAGAAGAAGAAACTAACGGCATGGATACAGTGGAGTCAGCAGAGACATGTGTACAATCAGATGTTGTACCCTGTTGGAAACTTAATATAGCAAAATACATTTGATCCGATTCCAGTTGTTGTCGTTGTTGTCATCGTCTTCCTCCCTTTTTTTCACTTCTCCCAGTCCTCTGGTGTATCTCTTGTTTTGTTTTGCTGCTTCGCTTTTCGCTTGAATTTCATTTCTTTTTCACATAGATATATATTTTGGTTTCCAAGAGGACCTTATCCGTAACTGAGTGGGAGCAGAGAGTGAGACTCGATTCCTGGAAAATGTAGAAGGACGTTTCCTCATTCCTGCTCGTTGTCTGGCACCGCAGACGGACGGTCGGACGACGGCGAGCGCCGTTTCAAGAATAGGCCCAACGATCCTGAAAAAATTGGGATGCGATGAAATTGGAATACCAGCAGCAACAGCAGAAGCATCGTTCGTTAGCGAAGACAAACCGACCGGAGGAGAAGGAAGAAGACAGCGGGGTGGTATAGGCAGGTGTTGGCATTGCCAGATTTTGAATAGACGCGGGCGTTTTTTGGCTGTCCGTAGAAATCTGGGAAGAAAAGAAGAAGAAGAAAAAGAAGAAAAGGTTAGAGCAGTTCATCTAACGCTTTTGGTGGACTGCTAGAAGACGGGGCAAAGTCTCTCGGAACTGGAAAGAATAAAAGACCTTAGCGCACATCGACCCGCCCCTCTGCCCCCCTCTTTTCAAAACATATTTACGAGGGCTGGAGAGAGAGAGAAAACGGCCAGCAGCTGCTCACTTCTCTCTCTCTCTTCTCTAGCACTCTTTATGTGTGTTCCCAGTTGCTTTTTGAAGAAGAGAGAGTGAGATCGAGTCGGAATGATACACAGAGGCCACGTGCTCTTCTCACAGAGTGGCCTACCCTAGGCTGGCTCCGGCTGAATCTGTACTACGGAGGGAGAAAGAATGGAAAAAGAAGGAAAAACTGATTGGGAACCTTATGGTATGTTGAAGCCTCTCCTAGGCTTCTCTTTCCACGTGTTGGCCGGCCAAGAAAAGAAAAGAATTCAAACAGCCATTGTCAATCGCTCACTACACCAGCAGCCTCTACGCCAGCACTCATTCTCAATATGATTACGCTTCTTTTTTAAAAGGTCTCGGAGCGGCTGTTCCATCATCATGCAATGGACCTACCACCTGTCCCTTTTTCTTCGTTCTTCCGTCTTCCGTTTTTTTTTGTCTATTATTCTTTACGAGCCGAGAAGAAAAGAGAGAAGAGAAAAAAAGGAATCTCGGAGCATCTAGTCTAGATGCTTTTATTCGTCTTTCGGTGCTGTGCTATCGTTCGGGTGCTGCCATTGGGCAATTATTTATACAATGGTGCCTTCACTAGTGCCTTATTTATAGACTTGCGACTCTGAAGTCGGATCAAAAGAAGGGAAAACGAGTCGTTATCTGTTTGTTTTTGTCTTTTTCGTCGTGTCGTCATTGATTTCGTTTTACGCTCTTCGTTATTGTGAAATCGATCAGAGAATCGACAATTGGCTCCATCAGTGGCCGATCAGTCTCTATTTTTTTCCCGTTTTTTTTCACGTCTAGTCTTTCGGCCCCCTTTTCTGCCGCCTCTCTCTCTCTCTCTCTCTCTCTTTTCTATAAATATATATACAGAGAACAAACGATAACAAGAACGACAACAGTCCGGGACGACGTGGCCAATTTGTTTCGTTCCAAAATAAATACCCAAAAAAGGAGAGAGTGCTCCAGAGTAAAATGGAGAGAGATTTCCTTCCACGACGGTCCCTGAGCAACAAGGTGAGCAGAGACAGAGACAGAGAGAGAGAGAGAGGGTTGGAAGTGATTGTCCAATCCTGTTACCATTATTAGATTTGGGATTTTCAAACATGGGGCTGCGGCAGCTGACAGATCAGGCCAGACGTTTTTTTCATTCGACGGTTTTTATACGTAGATTATAGGCCACGGCTACGTGCATTTCCTTTCAAACTGGATCAAAGATTCCAGATGGAAACTCGGAAAAAAAATTGAAAGCCCCAACTTTTTCTATCACCTCTTCGGCTTCTTTTTGACCTGTTTTTTTTTTTCCTCTCTCTACCAAACAACAACCCCTTTTGCTAACCGAAAAATTGAAAGAAAAAAGAGTAAGAAAACGAGGTAGTTAGTAAGTAGGAGGGTTAGAAAAGGCGGCGGTAGATGTATAATCAAGAGCCAACAACAGATTGCATCCGATTGCCTCGTTTGGGGGGCTCCGCATCTCTCTCTCTTTCTATATATATATAATACGTAATAAATAAATCGGGGTGGAGTAGCGATCATGACAAGGGCCCAGCGACTGCTCCACACAAGTGCGTAGATATATATATATATGTAATATATATAAAGGGGAGACGGAGAGAAGCAGCAAATGACGATAATCATAATAATAAATGAACTGCGCGTTGGGCCCTTATATTCCATTCTTTCTCTCTCGGCAGGCTCGTAAGGCAGCTGTTGTCGTCATAGCCCTACATGTTACATGTGTAGTAGCGCTAGATATCCGTACGGTGTCCATCTAGATATCTGTTTTGTGTGTTTATTATATATAAAACCGATAAAAATCACAGAGAGACCATGACCTGGACGCGAAAAGGCGGCAACCCACCAGTCCGAGGGGTCCCATTTATGTACATGTACCTGGTGCGGTAGAAGCGTTAATGCGTCATAAAAGATGTGGGGAGGAGACAAAAAAAAGCGCAATCGCCGCTACGCTAGTAGAGTAGCAGTTGTTAAAAACTGTTATTTTTTTTCTATTCTCGGTGAAGACAACAAGTACTAACTTTTTATTTCGAAAGGGGAGGGTAAGAGAGAGCGGGGAAAACCCGGGAAGAGAGTGTCAACATTATTCCGAAAAGTGAGTCAATAACGCACTACGTAAAAACGAACATAAATTCATTGTTTGGTGTCGTTTTTAAATTTTATTCCTTCTCGTTTTCCCTTCGTTTTTATTTTTTTACTAGTGTTATTTTTATTTTACTTTTCAAGGTATTTTTAAAACTACGGGGATTTTCCAAGTGCTCGACGAGTTCGTTCAACCGTAATGTCTATTAGAGGCAGCTAGCTACCGCACCGTGCGCTTCTTTTATATTTTTTTATTATTTCCCTCCGACGTATCGGTCGGGTGGATTCGGTTCCTTTTATTCTTCTCTTTCGACGTCGTCTTCTCCTCTGTTTCCTCGGACTGGGCTGCCTCTTTCGTTACGAGTCTAGACCGTTTCTCTTTTTTTAAAAAAATATTTTATCCGCTTGTAACTTCTCGCGAATCGATGGGGGAGCACGACTGCGTGGGCGGCAGGGATGATAAATGATTGCACTTTCTTATAGAGCGCCCCCGCTGCTCCGGGAGTCATTGGGTACCCCGAAACGACACCACCACCATGGCTGCAGCCGCCGCCGCCCTACTTGCACTACCTCGTGACGCGATTGAGCGCAGCGCAGAGGAGCATGGACGAGAACGAGCAAGGGAGTCGCTCACCCACACACACACACACACACACACAGACATACATATATATATATATATATATATATATATAAGAGCGACGAACCAAGCCATCGAGAGTCCCCGACCCCTCAAGACTTTTAATGTAGGCAAATTGTGATGGATCCGACCGCAAAGTGGTCGGCACGCCGTCGGAATAGAAAGCCACATCCTACAAGGCATATATATCAAAGAACGAGGAGTCCAGACGGGGAAACTGGTAAAGGCGAGAGTCAGCAGAGGCAGCAGCTAGAAGAAGCTAAAGAGTCCCGCTCGGCTCGCCATGTATTATACAACACCTGACTTGTCTGGATCACTTCCTTCTTCCACTTCTTTTTCTTTCTTTTTTCCACTTTATTGCCGGCTGCTCTTCCTCCTTCCCTGACGTTTGATGAGTTCAAAAGCTACTGGTGCCAGCGGGGCCCAAACTGAAATGTGAGAAGCGTCAGTTCTCTAGTTCTTTTTTTTTCCCTCTTGTCCGCCCGTTTGTTTCGCCTTCGTCTTTTTCTTCCCCCCTCTCTTTTGGTGGCCAATGCCAAGTCTCCTCGGTTTGCTCACGCGGACAGTCACGATGCTTAATGGGCTCTAGACTGGCCGACGAGACCAGTCGTCAGCAATAGACGAGTGACTCGGAGACAGAGGACCAAAGGAAAGAGATTTGGACAACTACTTGGACATCAGCCCAGCAACAGTCCCTCGGCGGACGCGCGGCGAAAAAATGCGCTCAGAAGTCAGACCTTGTGACGATGACGACGCAGGAGAGAGAGAAAGAGAAACAGAGACCCGGTGGTATCTCTACAAAGTCTGCTGACCACACCCTCACGACTTTGCACGCGTCCAGATTTATTCTGTTCCGTTTGACAACTAAGCGCAGCCTCAATATTGGCACGGCTCGGCGATGTTGTCTCAATCAACAGGACACCCAAAACGGTTGCCAAAACGCAGCCTCTGACGTACCACATTTTTAAGGAACAACCCAACACGTCGCGTCCAACAAGATGGATTTTTCTTCTTGTTTTCTGGGGTGTTCTATTCCGTTGTGCTGGGGAAAAAAGAAAGAAAGAGCCGGCGAAAGAGAAAAGGCTTACGAAGCGGTTCGTCAACTCTTTTTAAAAAAAGCTCGTCACGAGGCGCATCCTACGCTCTCTACTCGAGGACCCGCGATGTCTAAATTTGGTGTTATTGTGTCAGCTAGATACTGTAGTCGTCGTTGTAAACGTACTATACTGTTAGATAGTACGTATTAGTAGTTGGGTGCAAGAAACGGAGGATAACGCTCCACTGGAGGTCGTTCGGTCCAATATGATATAGCTTTTAATGAAAACCGGGTACGGAGAATCAATTGACGACGACTGGAGAATGGAGCAAAAAAAAAAGAGAGTGGAGAGAGAATAGGAAAGAGAGAAGGCCATTATTGACGTGTCGATATCGTCATGGCGGAGGTCTCTCTCTCTGCGCAATAATGACCCGCACGTGGCTCTACTCGTAAATGAATACTTTGTCCGGGAAAAAACTTCTCTCTCTCTCCTTTTTTCCCTATCTGGGCGTAAGTGATGTACAGCGGCAGCAGAAGCCAGCTAGCAACACGGACAAACAACAAAAGCGGCAGCGACGGCAGCAGCAGCAGCCGTAGCAATGGCAACACAGCAAATAGTAATAAAAATAATAATAATGTGGAAATAAATCATGCGCTACGCATTTGTCTCGTCCTTTCGCCTCTTCTCGGCAGAAAAACGAAAGAATGGCAAAAAAAAGAGGGAAAGAAACAGATGAAAGTCTACTGTTGCGGATGATGAGGGCGTCCATCAATTATTTTCCCGTTGTGGGGGTAGTGGATCGAACCCGGGCTCCCGTGACGTACGTACCGTTCACGTTATAAGGCTTATGGGAGGAGAGGGAGGAGGGCGGCAACCTATATAACGAATGAAAAAAAGGAGGAAAAAAAGATTCAATAGAAACAAGTACTACCACCGGCTATATATATATAATATATATATACTGCTACACTGTTGTTGTCGTCCTCTCGCTCTTGCCGGTCGCCAATAAAAATCGATACGGCATTTAAGACACGGAGAATGTCTCCGGCGCGTGTTGTATGTTGTTAGATGTTATTTCCTTTTATTTCTCTCCTCTATTTTCTTCGTCCGCCATGCAAAATACCTTGCCTTTTTCTTTGTGCGTGCGACTCTTCTGCGCGTAGGACGGTCCACCACATCTGTATACTGTCCGAGACTTCTTCGAAGTGCGCTCTATCGTCGTATTAGACGCACACAGTTTGTGTGTATACACTCAAGTAGTAGATGTAGGATAATGTGTCCGCTACTCTTCTCTCTCTTTTTTTTTCATTTTATGGACCACCTTCAATGGCCATTGAGTAAAATGTGTGTGGTATATGAATTCGTCTTGGGTGCCGTAAAAGAAATAAAGAGCGGGGGGGAAAGAAAAGTATTTCTTTTCTGTTTCGGACAGGTCGCCCGTTTATCATTGTCACATTTCCAGCCAAAGGTCAGAAGACGTCGTGGTATACCACCGCATCGCAGTCGTGTGGAATTGCGTGGCGCCCAACCAGTTAACGTTCAAATGGGGATAATGTCATAGTCATTTCACGATCAAAAAGAAGAAGGAGAAGAAGAAGAAGAGAGTCGGAAAACAAGAGACACACCATCCGAGTCCCTCTCATATATTATTAGATATGTAACCAAATCTGATAATATGACCAAGCGCTTATTTTTTTCCATTGAATTTCTCTCGCGAGCGCTGTAACATTGACGTCAGAAGAGAACAAGAAACAAATGAGCTTTTATAGCTTAAGAGGACTCGGGGCTGCGTGTGTGGTCGACATACTAACTAACGTATACAGAATGAATTCGGGCATCAAATGTACGGTGACGTCCTCAAAGTGACGTCGGGTCCGGTTCGTACCGTGCGGCCTTTCGGACACGAAATTGTTTCTCCTCCCGCGAAAGAATAAAAAAGGAGAAAAAGGAAATTTTATATCGTACCCACATCGCGAGGGTCTCGGGACTACATGAGACGTCATTTGTAACTGGTCGTGATATGTGGCTACCTAGCAAACTTTCATTTCGCTGCGTCTCTCCGCGTCCAAATGCGGAGAATCTCGGTGAAGTGAAGCATCCGCGATTTTTGCATTCCCGGAGCGCGTGCAATCAACAGCTGGGCGGAACCTGAACCTGGGCGGCAGCTAAGCAAAGAGAACCAAAGATCGACCTTTAAAGGTCGTCGTCGTCGTCGTCTTTTCCGACGAAAATGGTATTGAAAGGAGGAGGAGGAAGGGGGGGGGCGGTGGGTCTCGCCGCAATAACTCTCGACATCTGCTTTTATTCTTACCTTAAAAGACTTCGGGGTTTCTCATTTTCTTTTCTCGGTCGTTTAGTCGTTCCGCCGCCCGTTTCTCTCTCTCTCTCCGACTCAATAGGGGGATGCCATTACATTACCGAGTGGAGCTCTCGGCCGTTTGATCCATTGAGGCGAAGCGGAAGAGGAAGAAAAGGCAACCAGCACCGACCGGTCACCACCTTTGACGAGGCATCAAAGCTATCGAACCGAAATGAATTGGAAGAAGGAAAAAGAGAGAGAAAAAAAGTTACCCTAGTTTTGTGGGCTCTCGTCACGGAGTAGCTAGCGCGGAACTGCCGGACTGCCGCGTTTTCACGGGCGCAATCCGGCATCGTCCTCATCTTGTTACAGATTGTGCCGACTCGCGTCATCCTACGACCGAAAATCTTGAGCCATCTTGCTGACCCTTCTCTTTTTTTTTGTTGGTGTTGTTGCTAGAAGAAGACCGGGTGGCACCTATAGGACGCCTTATAGCCAGACTCCCCTATAAATCCGGGGCGGTAGCGTAAAGGCCAACTGTAGAGGAAATAAATACACAACAAAAGAAGGAGAAAAAGAAGTAAAGAGACATTTTACTCCCTAGCTCTCTTTTTTTTTCTGTTGGCCAAACTAACGACGACTAGTGAAATACGGCCAAGTGTGAAAACCATCAAGAGCGGCCGACGCTACCGACGCCGCATCAGGGAGGGGAGGAATCTCCTCAACTGTAAATCCCAACAGCCAAAAGAAAGGAAGAAGAAAAGGGACCAACAACGCAACAACAACAGAAAAAAAAAGTGAAATAAGGTTAAGGCGGCTTTTCTGCAGTAGTAAGTACTACATACAGCGAGCACGGTGCGTATGTTAGCAGTTCTCCGTCGGAGTCTCTCCCCTCTCTTCTTCGGCTCTCACGGCCGTCGACGACATCAGCGACAGCAACAACAATAGAATGAAAAGCGCAGAGCAAATATAGTCTGGCACGACGACCAGCCATCATTCGCCTCCCCTACTGCCACCATATATACACTTTTAACCGTGACAGAGAACCAACAACCGACGGAAAATGAAGAGAATCTATCGAGGATTGTCGAGTTCAGAGAGAACAACTCGAGCTATAGATAACGAAAACCGGTGTTACCTTCACCCCTCCAGCTCGCTTCTTCAGTCTCGAATTTCTTTCCGTATCCAGCGCCATAGGTATTCTCTGGCGATATGCATCTTTTCTCCGGAGAGAAAAAATCAAAAAGCAGGAAACTTATTGGATTGTCAACATTCTTTTCCTCCGGAAAATCAAGGGTATCGATTTTCTCCACCATTTAGTACTGCTGATGGTGGACCCGTGGACGGGGGAAAGAGATAAAAGCAATCATGAAATGCGTAGGATTTGGCGACGTTGCATATTGTTTCCCCCCAAAAGATTAGTCATCATCCCACTTGGCCAAAGTCTCAGGTGGTCACGCTCAAGTGGGCAGACCAAATCGTGTGTAATCTCGGGGTCAATACGACACTGAAGTTGATGGAACAGATTAGTTTTTCCCGTCCATACAAAGAAGAAGAAACAAAACAAAACAAAAACCGAGTAGGAAATGGAGGGTCCGTCATGTGATCGAAGGGAACCGAACACGTGGTTTCGGACTGGTCGGTCCTTGTGTGCTTCCTTTCGACGACGACGACGTCAGTGGCCAGAACCGAACGTGATGGATATTCATGGACGGGGCAACAGCGTGACATTGCTTCGACTGCAAATTCCCTTTTGGGCTCGAACGTCCATAGCTTCGTCTTTATTTTCGTTTCTTTTTGTTTCGTGTAGTGTCTCTTCCGTCTCTTCTGGGATTCAGCCATCAAGTAGTAAGTCACCTTGTTGATATCCTTCTCATTGCTTACGTGACTCGTTGGTTTTTCATGAGGCGCCAAATACCTTTTTCCCCATCGTCTGTTGCCAAGACGATTGTGAAGCGGCCGCCACATATGTGATCGAGAAGTCTCTCGTATCCCAGTGTCTTTTTGAAAATTGTGATCGGAAAGAGCTCGAGAGAGAATAGGTTCTTCCAGAGAAAAAATCGGTCGCATTGTTGACATTGTCTGACGTCTTTCGGAGAAACCCTTTGCCTGCTCACCGATTCTTTTCTTAGTTTGCATTTTACGTCTGTTTATGTGGGTCGTGTTTGTTTTGTTGCTCGTTTTGTTTCGCCGTCGTTTTCAGACGGGAACTTCACATGTATGGTTTGAAATCAAATTCAACAAAATTTCGAATGCAAGGGGAAGCCATGAAGCAAGAAGTGAACAAAGTACAATGGGGCTTTATCTTCATCAGCACAATGTCTGAAACACGAGCCCCTTTTTTTCTTTTTCTTTTTTTTTTCTTTCTCCTGAATTATTTTTTACGAGTAGGCCGTGCTCTTTGCTTCTGCTGTTGCTGCTTCTGCTGCTCTTTCACTCTTCTCTCTTCTCTCCATATGAAAAAGGAATAATCGTAAATTTCTGACTGTATAATGAGCTCTGGTCTCTCTCTCCGAGACGGCAGTTGGTAACCAACTAGAGAGGTTAAACAATGAGAGGATATTTTTGGTCTTGCACATTTCGAAATGTTGCGATAGAAAAAGAGAGAGAACGTCTCTGGTGTCGTGTAACGAACGAGCGTCTAGACTAGATGATTGTTCTTACCATTTGTTTTGACCACCGCCGTTTCGGCCGGTCATTTTCTATTTTTCTTTTATGATATTTCCCCTCTCATTCCGTCATTACAGCTCTGACTCATCTTTCGTTCCCCCGTTTTCTCGGCTGCTCGACTCTACTCTACTCGTGTTGCATGATTACCGCACAGTCGTAGTAGTGGTGCATGTAATCTGTTTCTCCGGCTGCGTTTCTCGACTCCCCAATCACACAGATTCCACCAACTCGGGCACGGTGAGAACCCGAGCAAAGTGCTGTAGGTATATAGTCCTCGCTGGTAACCGAACCCTCCCGTTATGGCGTTGTCGAACGTACCGGACGATCGCCAAGTCGCGGATACCACCGAGCAGACAGTCGTTCTAGTTTGCGTTGCACACGACGATTTCGTGGCTGCTGCTGTTGCCGGCCGTCGATTTGAATGATGACGCGCTCGTAAGACATCAGCGAAAAAGAAACAAAGAAAGAAAAAGAAGAGTCCTCAACGGGGAAGTTGTTGCGTCTAGGCTGGCGTCCAAGACAATTAAGATGCAGGTTGTGAAGACGCTCGGGATTCCTATTCGTTAGCTCCGCTTTTTGGCTTCTCTTTTTCCAAAAATATCCCACGCAGTCGGGTCTCGCGCACTGCCATACCACAGTCCCTCTGTCGAATCGGCTGACGTTTCAATCGCCCAAGAAAACGTCATAACTTTTACATCTATTTGGGTAATGTACGGGCAGGTGTGTGGCCTACGTGAGTTCCCCGGCCATAAAATAGCACCCAGGTTTTTTTTTGTTTTCTTCTTTCCTTCCAGACAACCAACAAGTAACGAAACGAAGGGGGAAGAAAAAGCGACCACAGAAAAGACGTCAATGCGTTATGATGATGATGTTATAGACACATTATCCGTCGTAAAAAAGGGAATAAAGAAAAGAAATAAGCATCAAGTGGGAGTAACGTAATGCGCTCGGCCGCCTTGATGGATGCGAGACGGCTAGACTTGGTCTTCCCCTTCTTGTGCTGCGACGCTATCGAGCTGGGTTATGTGGAACGAAACGGTTCTCGGGGCCGTCTGGATAAGCGCTCCACACTCGTACATCCGCGTTCACAGACTACATGTACACATCACGCACCGCACCGTCCGCGCTCTCTATACACGCATTAGCGTGCCGTCTTTTTTGTTTCGTCCATGTTGTTGTCTTTTCCCTTCTTGTTGTAGTTTCGGACTCTGATTGTTGCCCGAGGAACGACGAGCTCTCTGTGTCCAGCATATTAGTAGCAGCGAGAGGGTACAGTGTAGTACGTCTTCTCCATTAAGAAGATCATCTAAATCAGATTAACCAGCAAACGTATTGACTAGCTCCGGAGGCGAGTGGGTCTTCCTTTGTCTCTATGGACTACACGCACCAAAAAAAAAAGAACACTTCAATTCGTATATACCTTTTGATGGTAGCCGATCACGGATTGTTTTTGTCACCATGGGATTACGTAGAGAGAAAAACAGTCGGTTTTGAGACAAAAGCTAACAAGAGAGGAAGAGGACCCGTTCTTCCTCTTTTTTTTATTGTTTTTTTTTTTTAGAGTTTAAACTCCGCCCTGAAAGTGATTCAACATGGCGGTGCAGCAGCGAAATATACTGTACGTATATATATCTATATATATATATATGTATATATGCGTCTGTGTCATAGAAGATTATCGGTATGGAGCTATAATTGGAACGTGATTGAATCATTGCATGACGTTTCGCTGGTTTGCAGCCGACGTGAACCTCCCCCCCCCCTCGTGCATGTGTGCGCTGTTGGCTTTTGTGTGATGATGGCGTGCAGCGGCACTGATTAATGAGGGTCGACCCGTAAAACCCGGCCGCTTGCGCGCGCGCGTCCCTCTCTCTCTCTCTCTATCCCATGGACCCGTCCCTCGTCGACTATCGTCCGTCCTTCACGCAAACTAAGTAGACACGAACGAATCCCGTCGAGGGAGGTTGGGTCGAGGCATAGCAAACAGAAGCATAGCAGGACCCAGGAACCTAAACCTACCTTTACCTACTACCTAGCCTAGCTGTATATTGTCGATTGGGGGATTGACCACCCCGATTTATTGGTCACCCGACTACTACCGGTCGGCCGTCCGCGATGTCATGAAACAATCGGCCAAAGGGAGAAAAACGACGACGACGAGGAGCTCGGAACCCAACTTTTCGATTCGAATTTCCTGGTCGATACTTTTGCTGGTCGATTCGACGGTGAAAAGAAAATGCAGGAGCGGATGAAAGAGCCGGTCGGTGGTCGGTGTACTTTTTCTGGGCGCACAAGACACTTGACATGGTTACTGCGTGGGAGATATACTATCCGTGTCGATTCGACCAATTGATAGGCAACCTGGTGTCCTGGAAAATGGCCATCCGGTTGCTAGTTCATACCGGAATCGCTCTCTTTGCCTTGGGTTCACTTTTCTCACATCCTGGACTCTGTTCAAAGTGAACGGACCCCATGAAGACGGAGCCGAAGAAGAGATGGAAAGGATAGAGCAATAAAACGAGAATCTCTCGGAGAAGAAGAAAAAAGTAGCTTTCTGGGCCATTGCAAAAGGACAAAGGGAGACAGTGAAGGTGAGGCGTCGTCCGTATTGCCGTCATCGCCCTCGTTTCTCTCTCAAGGATGACGACGACGATGATGAGGAGAGGAAGTAAGCCAACCAAGACCATCATCAGACTTTGGCCAGACGCGTCTAGCTCCTACTGCCCTGGACTGGCGATAGGACGGACGTGACAGGAACGTCTGGAAAAGGATCCAATTGCAATCAAGCGAGACCCAAAACTGAGTCGGAGGGAGGAAAGAGTTGGACAACACTCGACAGGGTACTGGAAGGAGTGTCTCCAACTGTAACCCGATAGCAGCAAGTGACATTTCCGATATCACCCAACATCAAGAAAAAAAAACCTTGTAGTCGAAGAGAAGCCCTAGAAACTGTTTCTGCACAACCTTTTTACTACAAAGAACTTTTTGTAAAGGTCATGAAAGTGTCTGTCGGAAAGTCGTCTTCTGCATGTGTCAGTTTTGGTGCTTTGTATACGGCGTGTTTGGGTGAGGGGGAGGACTTTTATCACCCACCCAGTCTAGGGTGTTGCAAGAAGCTAAGTAAGAAATACCGTACCCAAAGACCCCGCGAGTCTCTGTTCGGGACGTCATATCAGAGGTTTTCGTCGTTTGTTTCCCGTCCCGGAACAATCGAGTAATTGCATCACTTTGCCATCTCAGAGAGAAAAGAAAGAAAGAAGAAGAAGAAGGCAATCTGGGTCTCCATTGTTCCACTCCTTTTTTGGCATCTCGTTTCTGCATTTCGCAAAAAGGAAAAAAAGATGAAAAGAAGCGAAAGAAAGTGGAGTTTTCAATGGGCGAAATCTGATCCGCTTGTCACCCCATTCCAATCTCTTCCGACAGGCTGGCACCACCACCACCGCCGCCGCCATTGTATACATCCGATTCCACAGCATTCTATTATTCGCACGACGCGTTTCATATTTTCCGGCCGTGTCCAAGCGACTCGCCTTCTCCGCCCATAATTCAAACAAACAAGACGGGGCGCGAGCAATTGAATTTTTCTTTCTTTTTTTTTTTTTCAAAAAGGGAAAAATTAAATGTATAATCGGCCTAGTCACGGTGTAATTAGGTCTAAACACATACCGCCGCCGTAGCAGCAGTGTTTGTGTTTGCTGTTGCGCCAATGGGTTGCTGATGAAAAGGTGGGCGCAATGATGTACGTGCAAACGTAGCATCTCCCGACATGAAAGAGAGGAGAAAAAGAGAAGGATGGCGGGAGGAGGAGTGTTTTTCCCCCCTCTTCTTGTTGTTCGGGAAAAGGTGAGTCATTACTCACGGACTAACGCTGTTAACCGTTTTTTGGTCAGCAGTGCAGCGCTGATGGGGGCCCCTTGGTCCTCATGAAGTCATAAATCGCGCGGCGCGCGCGCGCTCCCGGAGCGAGCAGCACTTAGCAACTAAAGAACTTGTATAGGTATACTATATATAAGAGGAAGGAGAAGGAGAATAGTAGAGAGAAAGAGGAGGCGGAGGAGGAGAATGGGGGGGAAAAACACATGGAAAAATGAGATGCATCCAAACGAGATGATTACAGGACGGTGTCGGTGAAAAGGAGAGAGAGAGAGAAAGAGCGAAAGAAGAAAGAGTTGAACGCTGGAAAAAAAAAAGATTTGTATTATTGCCTCTGTCGATGAATAATTGGTGTACTAACAGTACCACCACAAACGAATCGGTCGACTTGTAATTTTCGCTTCCCCTCCGTTTCTTTCCTTTTCTTCGCCTTCTCATTTCTGTTATTATCGTGATTAACGTTATTACTAGTAGTACCCCAAACTCTCCGGGCTCCTGGTACTAAATCAAGTTGCCCATATCGATAGTTAAGATGCTACGTAGCGGTGTGAAAGAGAGAAAGAGACGCAGGGAGGAGGACGACGACGTCGAATCCTGTGTTTACTTTCCATTCCCGAACGCTTCATTTTCTTCTTCGATAATTCCGTCCGGTGAGTCGTCGCCCCCTCCTACGTTGCCTACACCCATGGTTTGGTCGCCTCCATGTTGGTAATACTCGAATAAGTTCGTCACTATAATTTTTGAAGGATAGCGGCGATGGGCGGGCTCTGCTGTTGCCAAGTGTCTCTTCCGCCTCCACCGACGATTCCCGCTAGTTCTTCTTCTTTTTGTGGTTTTTACTTCTTCTTCGTCTTCTTCTTCTTCCCTCTTTTGCCTTCTTATTTTTGATTGTCTTTTTTTTTCCTCCTTTAAGCGCCCAGGAAAAAGATAGGGGTGCGTATGGAGAGTCGGGGACGGGGGGGTTAGTTGTTGTTTGGCTTCGTGAGCTCGTCGGATCAGCCGTCGTAAACGGTTCTTTCTAGTGCTCCTCTGCTGGTCTCTTAACTGTCTGTAGACGAATTGCCCGGACGTAGATGGGGCCATTGGCGGGCGTTAGAACGGGCTGACGCTCACGAGCTTTCGTGTCGAGCTCGATGTGTTGTTGTACTTGGGCTGCCCATATATCCGCATGCATATACATGTATGTCTATAAACAATTAGTCTGTGTGAGGGCCCCGTCACATTAGCTCGTCTGCTACGCGCTCGACCGAACACATCACGACAAAAGGGGAACCGTCCAACCGCCTTAAGGACGTCACGACCGAGTTAAAAGAATTTCCGAGCCGATTTACACCGACCGAAGAAACGAAGAAGAAAAAAAAAAGAAAAAAAAAGGCATATATATGTATATATATCAATCAAGTTAACGCCTAGAAACCGTCTAGGGCTCTTAATGGGCCGGGAGAAATGTCGACCACCAAAAATGCATCAAGTGAATTCTCGCATCAGAACGTGATGGCATTTCGTGGCCTGAATCGTTTTCCCTACTATAACTACTAGACGTTGTAGTAGTCTTACACCGTCGCCATCCAACTACGGCTCTTTACGTTTTTGATGAATGGCCTTCTTTTTTTTCCCTGTTGCTCCTACAAGCGTCACATCATTCTTCTCGTTTGTATGTGTTGCAACTTACACCGAAACTAACCCGTAACGATGTTCTTTTTTTTTCTTCTTCTTCTTCTATTTATTCGAAAAGAGGCGCTCGAGAATAACTGACGGCAACGATGTCAATTTCGGTGGCAATTGGGCAATTCAAATTCGTCGTGAAATATAGGATAAAGACACGCATGCCGGACTCTCTCTCTCTCGGCAGGCCGGCGCTAATACTACTAGTACTACTAGGGCATGGGAACAATCTGAAAAAATAAAATAAAAAAACGAGGCGACATAAAGGGGCTTCCGAAAAAAAAGCTTCACAAATAAAATAGAAGAGCTATTGCGCGGTCGTTACATCATCGTAAATGCAACACCCGACCAAACAATAAAAGGGCGAAAGAAAACACGGACTAGAAAAGGTGGGTAGCAACAAGCGCTCATTTTCCCTCTCTCTCTCTCTTTTTTCCCCCTCCTTGATGTTGATGTCGTCGGGGAAATCAAATTCTCATTACGCATGGAGTTAACGCACACATGTTTTTTTGAACCCACCTGGAGAACCGAGACGGCCAGTTCCAGTGAGTAGGGGAGAGAAAGAAGAAAAAAAAAGACACTCAAACCAACTGTTTATTACAGAGCCG
Organism: Ceriodaphnia dubia; assembly: GCA_022539655.2. Classification (NCBI taxonomy): domain Eukaryota; kingdom Metazoa; phylum Arthropoda; class Branchiopoda; order Diplostraca; family Daphniidae; genus Ceriodaphnia; species Ceriodaphnia dubia. Next base: position 736,847 of record JAKUCG020000173.1, read on the forward strand.
CGCAGTATCGTTTGCGGTCTGCCTATCGTCTCCATCAAGAAGTTTATTTTGTATTTTCATGTTTCCCCCCACGAGAAAAAGGAGGCCGTCTTGTCCTTTTTTAGCTTTATTTTCTCCGGGAATTGTACCTATCCGTCTTGTGACAACAAGAGTCAAGTCAACCTTGTGCTGGCGCGTTGTCTCACTTCGGGACTTTGTGTTTTTTCTTTTTTCTACGGGGCTTATTTTTAGTCATTAGCTCGCGACTTAATCTTTGATGACCAGTCAGCCGTGCGGCACGCGATTTTCCTGGGTGATCCATTTTCTAATCAAACGGGGATCGGATTAGGTTTCCGTTTCTTTTTCCCATCTAGTTACAGTATAGATTATATATACTAGGCAACTGTGATGAATTCACCATATTATTCGGGAAATATTCAACGTCGGAAGAAAAGAAGAGGAGAAAAGTTTTTCGGTGTAAAAAAAAGAAAAGAAGAAGAGGACGATGGCAAACTTTCACACACACACGTTCAGTCAGCACGGACATGGAGCGCTATAGACACACCGGATGCGGGTATACAAAAAGTAACAATAGGTCTACGCCAAAGTCCTCTACATCCCTCTCGTATATATTCCCCCTTCCAAAAGTCTCTCTCTTTAAGAGAGCAAACGAGAGAGAGAGAGGGGGGACTTGTGGAAGAAAGATGGAGTCGGCAGAGAATGGGGGCCCCGTGACAATAGAGATCCATTTTCTCTGTTGTGTGTGTATCGAGGAAATGGTTGATATACACTCTCTCTCTCTCTCTACTCCTGGGCTCCTGGCTCCCTTCAATATGTATAATTGTACAGACACGCGGTGCGCGTACGGCCTGTACGGCGCTCTAGTGATACCCAAGGTATCGCAACAACCCCCGAAGCTCTTCCTTCCTCTATTTGTAAAGAAGGGCCAAGTCCTTCTTCTTCTTCTTCCTTCTTACGGCTTTTTTTTTCCTCTTCTTTTCTTTCCCTTAAAATGCGTGTGCGAGCCATTGCTCCGCATTTCTCGGTTTCCGCCACTTGAACTTGATAATCCGGTCGGGCGGAGCGAAAGAGAGAGGGAAAAAATCTCCCTCTAGCTTCTTCTTCTTCTCTTTTTTATTTCCAAGTTTTTTTCCTTCTCCATAGCCGCCGCTATTATCGCCCTATATAAATATAGAGCAGCGGCACAGACACGCACAATATGTTTCTCACCCTCGTCGGAATCGTTAAAATGAAGAATCGCCTTTTTTTTAAAATATATTCAAGCGTCTGCGCGCCGCTTCCGTTTTTTTTCTTTCCTTTCTGCTTTTGCTTTTTATATGAGCTGTTGGATTGCGACGCATCTTTCCATCTCTCCGGGGTCTCCCCCCTCCGCTCCGCTGGGCTTTTAGTTTATTTTTTCAAAGCGCTACTAATAAATGGCCGGGGCCCCATTATCTATCGATTCAAGCGGTAATGATGTTATATGAGCTGGTTTATGTTTGCGGTGAGTTATACGACACGTGTATTCCGTACACACGGCCAAAAACTTACCTGATGCTAGATTGCTACGTATATATATATGTCTCACTATAGTCTGAAGAGGGGAAATCCTTAGTTAGATGAGGAAGCCCAAACGGTAAGGGAACCTATTAAAAATGAAGCCACACAAGCTGCTGCTGTTGCTCCTGCTCCTGCATTAAAACTATATCGTTGTATATAGTCGGACCGTTCAACCTCCGAAATCTGGTTTAGAGCACCAGAGTCTTCAAAGTTTTAACGAACGAACGCCGGATGAGCGTTTTTATTTTCTTTTTCCCGAGTCGGTCGGTTTCGTTTTGATAAATTCAATATATATGATTCCGTGAGTAAGCGGATATCCGATTGGTGGAAGGGTCGCCGCCCGCCCAGCCAAGTGGCCGCCGCCGACCTTGTAATGATGAAAGACGTCGGGGGGAAAAAAAGAAAAGAAGAGCGGAGCGGAGCTCCCCCCAACGTGAATGACTTGATGAGACGGCGGATGGCGGGTGAGAATGGCAATCGACGGCCTCTCCCACCGAGAAAAACGGCCTTGTCCTATATAGAGACCGAAAGTCGAAAAATAGACAGACATGGAGCGTTGTCCATGTCCGCCTTCTTCTTCTGGTTGGAAAAAAAATTCAGTTTTTCTTTTTCTTTTTCTTTTCAATGTTGTGTTGCCTTTTCAGCGCAGGACCCCGCAGCACTCGGTGCGTCCATTACGTCTGAACATTATTCCTCGTTTCCTCTCCCTGCTTACTCGCTGCCGTCTCCCAGTTTTTTATTTTTTTTTTCTTTCCTCCCCCCATCGTTTCCCTGTTGGAGAAATGACGCTGCTGCTGTTGTCGCAGCGCAGCAACTGCTGCTGCAGCTCTGTGCAGCGCGTCTGTCTTGTACAGGACAATCTAATCATGCCCTACGGTCTTTGGGAACCCGACGTTGTCGTCGTTGTCGTCGTCATCGTCTTGCTTGTCGACCGCACCACCGTTCGTTGCCTCTATATTACAATAGCCCAGCTCTCTTTCTCTCTTTCAACTTGGCCGTCTCTGGCTCATTCATCTCGAGTGCTCCGCCCGCCCAAGGTCTAATGAATACATAAAAACCCTTGTATACAAGGCACATATTACCATCGCTCTATCTTCTCTCCCTCTTGATGCCTCGCCGGAATTCAATTAAACACGGAAATCTTGCACCGCGTTCTGTGTTGTCGTGTGTACTGTGTATATACAGTGGAGTCAGTCGTTCCCCCCGTTCTGGCCACGGCTATCTTTGGGCGTATGGACACAATCTCATTCCCCTCCAAAGTAGAGAGATAGATTGAGAGACGGACAGACAGTCAGTCGGATGAACAGACGTCTAGAGCAAGAGTACCAAAACGGAAGAAGAAAGATCAACATAAACACACGTGTGTGCTGCCCTGTCGGCAGTGATTAGGCGTGCTATTGTCATCACCAACGATAGTAGCTCGTTTCTTTTTTAAGGCTAAAAAGAAACCAATAACAAACTTGGACTCTCAAAGAAAAGAGAACCGTTCCATTGAGCCACTTTAATGCCGAGTTTTTTCCACCCCACAAACAGGGAAAAGTTGAAAAGTTTCCTTTTCTCTCTCTGGAAAAAACTCCCGACTATATTGAAGTCAATGTTGCGTGAAGTCAAAAGTCTTGGTCGAAGAAGAAGACAGGAAAGAGAGAAAGAGGGTGGAGAGAATAAGCAAAACACGTTGGGGGTGTCTAGACGGTAGCCCGTTTATCTCGACTGTTGGAGGATGACGACGAGGAGGACGACGACTGACTCGGTGAAATGGTAAACAGTGGTCGGCTTAGGCAGGCGTTTCCCTCCGTTGTTTGTAGGCCGTAGGGTTTGTTGTGACGGCTCAGCTGGTAGAGAAAAAAAGAGCGCGCAACGACGCTCAGTACTCGCGTACTATGTAGGCCCCGTCTATGGTTGATAGTACGCACCGAGTAGCGAACCCGATTGCCTCTCTTTTTATTCTCCGTCTATCTTTCCTTTCACAGTCGTAAAAGAGGAAAAAAAAAAAAACGCCAGGGTTTTCAACGGAAGAAAAAAAAAACTTTGAGGATCGTCTCTAAAGCAAACCAAAGTGACGACAGATTTCCGTCTCTTTCCGAGATTTTCTGGCGTTTCTCTACAATTTTCTTTTTCCTTTCCTTTGCTCTCTGCCTGCTGCTGTTGCTGTTGCCTCTAATCCCGGTCGTAGCCAACATTTTTCCCGCCATCTGCTGACATCCGGTCTGTCCTGTGAGCCCTCTGTGAGCGGGCGAGCCGAGCAGCCCTCTCCGCTTCGCGCCAAATGGCTTTAGATGGAGAAGAGAAAACTTTCAACTCCCCTCTCTTTTTTTTCTCTGCTTTTCTCTTTATCTCCGCCCTCTCTCTCTCCCCTTTTTCGAGGCCATCAGCCCCCACACACACACGCACTCACGCCGCCGCCGACGCCGCCGCCGCCCACGCCGTACGGGCTTCTTTCGCGCTCGACGCCCCCTCCCTCGGTTCCCGCGCTGGAAAACATGACCCAGCAACAAGGAAACGTCGACAGAAGGAGAGAAGAAGAGAAAAAGAGAGAAAAAGAGAGGGAGGTAGTACTACCTATCCTATCCCCATCGCAGCAGACAGAATGGAAAGGGAAGAAGAAGGAGAGAAACAAGTAAGAAAATAAACCCGCGTGGCCCCGCGTGTCCCGCTCCTGGCGGACGCGTCTCAAACCAACGAGCACGGAGAGAGAGGGGGAGGGAGAAATTGGGGACGATGCGACGCGAGGGTTTCGACTTTATTTTTCTTGGTTGTTGTCGTCGTATTTAGCCTACAGGAGAACTAGCGTACCCTGTCGATTGAAAAGGCCTTCTTCCTTTTGTTTTGTTTTTTTTTCCTTTTTTTCTCGAATTGAAAAACTTGGCGACTTTGTCATCCGCTCGATACAATGTACACAGTACGGCAGTACGTACGTTTCTGTTGGTTCCTGTAGACTGTTGAATAAAGATGGCGCAATAGTAAACGACTTCCGCTCCCGCCGAGGCAGCGCCGAGGCCCCTGGATACCACCAACTCCCATTCTTCTACCCCCCTCTGCTTCACTTCTTGAGAGATCTTTACCAATTACGAGCTCGTTTGCTTCTCTACTCCCTCTATATTGGATTCCGCTCTCTCTCTCTCTCTTTATTTTCCCTTTTTTCTTTCTTTTTTCCTCCGTTGTAGAAAGAGCGAACTGGACAGGACTCCCCATCTAGAATGACTCTCTCTCTCTTTCTCTAATTGGGTGGGCCTGGAGACTTGTCTTCATTTCCATGATTTCTATATTCGATGGAGAGCATTCTTTTTTTTCCCCAAAGTTTTCTCTTTCTTTTTCTTCTTTTCTCGGTGACTTTCTCTTTTTCCCCTCCGATGTTGTCGTGTTGTCACCCGATTGTTTTCTCTCTCGACTCCGTTGATCGCTTGATTCGTTTTCACTTTTGCTTTACAAATATCCTGAAGGGCAACTCTTGAGTGTTCTATATATTACATCGAATATATTAGTATTGCAGGATCCGGAAGGAAGTCGACCGGCGACGTTACCATGGCGCAATCTATATATTATGGCCGATACGCAGTGGCAAATCCCCCCAGCCGTTTTATTTATTATTTTTCTCTTTTGGTTGTCTTTGGCTTCTCTTTCTCGCTTGTTGAGCAACGACAAATCGTTCGGATTTCCTCATAAATGTCCTAATGGGGCCAACTAGTGGGGCCGGCAGAAGCGGAAGACGCTTTTTATACATAATTCCAATGGAGGGCCCGACTGCCGCTTCTGCTGTTGCCCGGCCCGATCTCCCCCCTCCGCCTTCCCGTCGCCGCACGCTCCTCACGACGATCCGCTGGGTCAATTTCTCACGTAATAGGCCCAAGTTACATGACGGAGGGTAACAAGGCAGTCTAAGCAATGGCCGATGAAAGATGGAGAAGGGAATAGAAAATGTTTTTATAAAATACAAGACCGACAGACATTGAGAAAGGTAGAAAAAAAGGGAAACAATAGGTGCTGCTGCTGCTGGGTTGTTGTTGTTGTGTAATGCAGGTAACACTTCCGTTACGGGCCTTGATTGAGGTGTGTCGCACCTGATGAAAGAAAGAAAAAAAAGGGACTACTACCGACAACATTATCCAGCCAGAGAGAGAGAGAGGGTGGGTTTGTTTCTCCTTTTTTTCCGATTGTTTTCAACCAGGTGAGGGTGGAATAAGTCTAGGAAAAGGGGGGAATGCGTATGTTGTGATGGCGTAGCAATGGCCGATGGGTTGAAGGAAAAGGCCTCGACACACACGCACGAAAAAAAGCCATTATTGTGTCTACCTGGCGACGACAACAGACGGCGGCGACCTTGAGACGGTGCGTTGAACTGAGAGCCGCCCACTTGGACTCTGAAGGTAGCGGCTGTGCAACAGCAGCAGCAGCAGCCAGCCAGCCCCAGCATTCCTCTACTTCTTGTGCCGTTCTCATCGACCTCCTCTTCTTCTTCTTCTTCTTCTGTTTTTGTCGAGAGAGAGAGAACCTTCTCCTTTCAAGTACGTTCAATGCGCGCATTCTCTACCTCACGCTAAACGTGGTCGAGGTCTTTGGCTGCTCGGTATTTTCTCTCTGGGAGTAGCAGCAGCAGCGAACCCCCCTTCTTTATTTTTCCAGTTCCTTTACTTCTATTTTTTTTTTATTATTATTGCTCGCCTACTCTCTTTCTACGTCGTCGTCGCCGTCGTTGGGTTTTTTTCCCGCGCGTTCAGGAACTCCCGGTACGTCCGTTGGTTTGGGGTAAATGGCCCGACAGATAATGTTTTGATGCAAGGCCGCACGGCCACCTTCTTCTTCTTCTTCCATTTTCCTCCTCTTTCACCACCACCACCGCCACCTCCGCCTTGTGAATTCACGATGCTCGAGGCAATGAGTTCATCAGGCGGGGAGGCGGATAGAGGTGCCAATGGTGGTATTCGTCTGGTGGGTGGGTGGAAAAAGAAAAGGTGGGCAGGTGGGCACCTGGCAAGGCCGCGCGCATGGAATGCAACGCGCTCCACACCGAGTGGCGTTGTTGTTGTTGTTGTTGTTTCTCTCTCTCTCTCGGTTCCAGGCAGACCCTCGCGTTTCCCGCCATCGACTCTTTTTTTTCTTTTTCCCGCCCGTTGCTATGATCGCCCAAGTTCGTTCGCCCGCCCAGGTGAAGGCACATGGCAACGACACGGCCGCCTCCAGCAAACAACCGCCTTTTCTTCTTCTATTCCTCGGCCGTTTTGGTTGCGTAGATGCTCTCCATGTGTCTGTCTCGATATCGCGCGGGGATACTGAGAAGGGCTGGCACCAAACTACTGCGCATTTTCTGTTTGGTGGCACGTCCCGTGTTTCTCCACCACCACCGAACAGTGTCAATGGCTCTTGGAGCTACACGTGTGCTACTCTGAAAGAAAAAAAGGCGATAAAATGGAAAAAAAAAACAAGGACGACGACGCGGAGCAAAGTCCGTCCCCGTGTTTGCTCGCGCGCCGTATTTTGAACCCTCCCGCCAGTGCCATGCCTTTCCTTTCGCGCTTTTGCGCCTGCGGATGACTCACGGCGCTCGACGTCACGATTGCACCATACGCATCGGCTATTGCGCTATGCGAGCGCCTCAGCGAGCGCGCTCCTCTTTGATGTTGATACTGGCCTTTTACCGACCGACCAGATGAACCGTCACGTCTCTTTCTATCTCGCTCACGGACCCCGTCTCTCATTTAACTTTAGCCTTGCCAGACGGGAAAATAAACGCCAACGTACCCTTGTTTACCTTCAGGTCGCCTTGTGCGTTGAACTCGGTAGCCCCAAAGTTTTTAGCATCGGCGGCGGCGGCGACCAAAGAGTCGGGGAATTCGTTGTTTTCCGACAGGGAAAACAAAAAGAAAATAAAAAACAAAACAAAACAAAAAAGAAATAGGGAAACGATTGTCGATAACAACACAGCTTCTTCTCTTCAACTCCCGGCCCTCTGGCAGCAATCATAATTTTATTGATGTGCTGTGGTCGAGATGCGATGGAAAACGGGATTCTTTCTCGCCTCTCTTTTTTTTTTTCTCCCGTTCACATTGTTTTGAGGTATTTTTTATATTTTCTTTTCTTTTATTTGTTGTTGTTATAAGGCTAATTTAGTGCACGGGCTCACGCCAGCCGCCTATTTGTCCGTATCGCCATTTCAGGCGAAAAAAGAAGAGAGTTCCGACACGATGCGCCACTCGTCGTCGAGCGCATCATCTCCCTTTTCTCCGGCCCGGGAGTCCGTTTCGGGCTAAAAGCGACAGATGAGACGACGGAGAGAGAGAAGAGACGGAGCGGAACTCGTGTCTTGTCTGCTCCGCGTGCTATCCAATCACAACCGGTCGTTGGGAATCTCATAACGAAAAGAGACAAACGTGAAACGCGCAATTCAAACAGAAAACCTTTTCTTTTCTTTTTCTTTCTTTTTGAGTTCTCTTTCCTCTCCGATGGTCGAGAAATGACCGAAACGGTAATAAATATCATCCATAACACTAAATATAGAATGCTCTGGGTCTCTTTCTCTCTCTCATCTTGTTCTACGAGCTCTCAATAAAAAATCAAATGCCTTCCGTCCCTGCCGCCGCCGCTGCTGCCCGAAGAGCCACGACGATTTACAACTGGCTTGTTCACACCCGTGTCAAGTAAAGTGGGGGCTGTGCCTTGTTTCCTTCTTTTGGCGGTCTTTGACTGACTGACTGCCGGTTTTCCAATACGTCCATCCAGTTGGACACTGAAAGAAAAGAAAGAGCAATAAGGCACGGACGCGCGCAGCAGCAGCACCCATTTGAAGAAAATGCCGCGCCGCTCAAAAGGTTAAAAAAGCCAAAGAGAAATAAATAAAATGCCGAAGGAAAGAAGAAAGAGAAAAGAAGAAGAAGAAGTTGAAGGCTTTGCGACTAGACGACCGCGACATTGTAAAGCCATGAGCGCGGTGAGAAAACTCGGGAAAAGAGAGAGAGAGAGAGAAGAAAGTCTTTAGTCGAAAAAAAGATGAAGCCAGCTAGGCGGCGGAGGCAGCAGCAGGTATGCTGCTGGTGCGTTGGTGTCTTGGCCCCGTTTGGGAATATATGTACGTATTTCTTCTAAAAATAGCAACGGATCTCTCGTGGTAGAGTGTAGTAGACACTCTTCTTTTTTAATATTTGTGTTTTACGCCGGAGCGCGCGCCGGGGGGCGGCCGAGAGGAGAGGACGACCACGAGGTGGAACGTGTTATAGTGTTCTTTTACCTTTTTCCCGACCGAAAGAAAGTAGACGAAAGACTGAGGAGAAAAGAAAAGAAGAAGAAAAAGAAAAAAAAGGGGAGAAAAATGTATAAAAACTAGACACAAGATGGTTTTCTCTCTCCACGAGACCGTAAAAAAAAAAGCAGCACGGCCCGTTTTAGGGAATGAGACGGCGGACCTCTCTTTCTCTCTCTCTCTCTCGCTGAAGGTGTTGTAAAATGCCGCGTTGCTAACCCGTAAAATTCCTCAGTATCCACCAGGCCAGACGTCCACCGAGTCCGAGCGTGCGTCTGCATGTCTTTTGACGCAAGAACTCTCGGACCCGCAGCAGCAGCAGCAACAGACGGTGGTGTCCTTCATGCGGCGGCGATTAGCAGCTCCTTCTCCCCCTTTTTTTTCTTCTTCTTCGTTTCAAATGAGAAATGTCGAAGAAGAAGAAGAAGAAGAAGAAGAAAACGCGGGACATGATGGAATGCCGCAGACCGAGGATTAGGTCTTCTTCTCTTTCGTTTTCGTGCCGCCCCAGAGTCACACGCTCGGCTTCTTCTATATATTTATTTATTTTTTTCCCTCTCTTTTTCTTTTTATTACGAGTTTTCTTTTTCCCCCTCTTCTAAACCCCTTTTCCCGACTGCTGCTGCTGCTGCTGCTTTTACGGGAAGATGAAACTTGTGTTTATCACCTCGGCTTATTCAAAGGTATATCCTCTTCGGTTGCGTAGGAAGAAGAAGAAGAGACCGGTCGGCGGTCGGTTAGGCTAGCAATTACCCGACGGTCGAACCCATCGTTTTCGTTCACTTATTACCCCGAGTGTCGGTATACAATAGAGGCGCAAACAAACACAACAGAAGAGAGAGAAGAGAGGGGCTCTCTCGGCCAAAATGGTGGGGGAGTTTAAGAATGATGCCGACTCTATTTTACTCCAGTTTTGAGACTCTTAGATGGGGGCGTAGCGGACCTTGACACCGTCTGATGGCATACATTAAAAGAAAGAAACACCAAAGAGCGATCCACATCCGCTCTCTGCAAACGTCGTCATATTCGTCGGAGAAAAAAAGGGAAACGGAGCCGGTTGGTTGCTGGGTTGCACCACCACGTCAACCTTCACACCTAAAAGGGAACACACGACGAAGAAAAGACGGTATAGAAAATGCTGTTTGGTTAGAAAAAGGGAACGACGAAGAGAGCGGCGGCGGCAGGCGCGCGCGCGCGATTCATTCTCCGGCTTGGTGGTGGCCTCCTTCCGTCGACTTGGACTAGATTCTTTGACCGTGAGTCAGGTAGTGTATTGTATAGCGAGCGGCCCCTTCTCTCTCTCTCTCTTTCCTCGGGACGATGAGCTCAGCTCTCGCTTTGCCCATCACCTTCGTTTCCCTTCACCTTCACGCGCGCTCGTCGCCGACCGGCACGGCCAGGGAAAAACCCCGATAGAAACGGACGAAACAATCAGCGCACGTCCCTCCTCAAATGATAAGAACGGACAGATGTAGGCCGTTGCGCGCGTTCCGCTGCGCCGCCGTTGCCGCTTCTTTTCTTCTTCTTCTTCTTTTTTTTTAATTCCGCGGGAATTTCCATCTTCTACCAATCCGTTGTGTGGCTCTGTTTCGCTTCCCCACCAGAATATAAATAGGTCTAAATTACCCTTTGGGAAAATGGGAAATAACCACGGGGTTTCCGAAAAAAACCCTCTTTGGAGAATTTGTTTTTTTTTTCTTTCTTATATTCTGTCTGGTTCTCCTCTTTAACATCCTGCTAAGTGATCGTAAAAAGAAAAACGGAGTTTGAAACGGGCAAAAAAGAAAAAAAAAACGAAATAGGTAGACTACGACCGAAGGAGGGAACCTAAATGGCGTCGATTCCTCCTTCTCTCTACCTTAGACTTTGTCTCTATATCTCTTGTATGTTACGCAGAGAGCGCGCAACGAGTCCGAGAGAGAGAAACAAAATAACAGACACGGACAAAAAAAAAAAAGGCCCGGGAAATGAAAATTGTTTCCCTCCTTTTCTCTTGTTGTTGTGTGTCTCTTTTTTTCTTTTTCCAGTCGCCCTACGCCACTCCCACCTTGTCCTCAATTTCCTGTCGTGCGCTCGTAGTACTACGGACACGTATCCATGTGTTGTTGGGGCTCTATCCTCTATCTACGTCGTGTATAAATATATATATCCGTATAAACAGACAGTACACGCGGCGGCCTACGCGCCACGGCCCATGTTGTAAACAGAGCCACATGGTGCGCGTAGTACACACGGCGGAGAGACCTCTATATTTGCGTTTCCCTCTCTTTTTCTTTAACTCGATTGTTTTTTCCGGGGGTTTCATTTTGTTTCTAACTCTCCACCCCAGGTTAGAGTAGCCCTCGAATCACATGACGAAGCAAATCGTCAGTTGCGTGTTGGTTTTGGCCCGATTTGATCCCCCCTTTCGGTTCGTGATGACGTTGCTAACAAGACTAAGTACGTATCCGAGAAGAATCAAGCATGAAAGCATCAACAGCAGCAGGAGCAGAAGAGAAAAGAATAGAAAGTCCTTTGACGATAGTGTTGATGAATCCATATCGATGGCGTGTCACATCCGGACGGGGTAATATAACAAAAGGATTCACCTCTTCCATTCGCGACTTTGTTTGTTTTGGCCGCGTGATCGGATGAGAGCCCGCCGAATGATGACGTCAATAGGACAAGGACGGACAAATTTATATAAACAAAAGCCGCAGTGGAAAGAAAGAAAAGAAAGAAATCCAATGAAGCCCAAGAAGAGAGCTTATAAGATCCGGCTGAATGTTGAAGGTATAGTGGTGGTTGCGTATAAGAGAGGGAAAAAGGGCTTGATTACGTTCCGGGTTGGAAAAGACAAAAAAAGAAGGAATCCTCTTTTGTGGAGGACAGGAAAAGGCGAAAACAAAAATGGAGGAGAAAGAAAATAGATAACGACTCGGTTAATTAGTCTGGGTGCTGCTCTTCTCTCTCTGTTGCTCTCTCTCACACTCGTCTAGAGCGTCTAATGAGACCAGACCTGAAAATTGGTCCGACGGGAAGGAAAGAAATGGCGGGCTCTGCTCTACGACGTCTCTTGTTGTAACACTAGCAGCCAGCCAGCGTTGGTCCCCCTATTTTTGTTGTTATATTCCAGCAGTAGCAGCAGCAATGCAGCAGCGTTGTAAAGAGAAAGAAGCAAAAAAGAAAAAAAGGGTAACCGGATGCTTCTATGCTGCTCTTCTCGGTTCGTCTCTCAATAGAAAACGAGTCCCCTCTCTCTCTCTGGGCCTCCTCTCGGTGCTTCTCTGTGAGGCCACTTGGAGGACGAAATGAAATGTCGTCAGAAACTATAAGGAAAAAGACTTGACCTCTTACGGGGGTACAACAAACAGAGGCCGTTGGTCCGTCTGCTGTTGCTTCAGCGCTTCAGCGTCTGTCTGGGTTTTTTTCCAACTTCTTTCTTGGTAAAACGGACCGTCTGGCCGAGGGACTCTTACCACCTACTCCTTCCTCCCCCTCGAGCCCTCTTTTGCGTCTCCCCCCTCCTTTTCGTAACGGAAATGCCTTCGCATTACAACCTCATCGTTCACGACGACGACGTCCCTTCTCCGTTCCCCCCTCTAACCAATGTTGTTTTCCCCCTTCTCCAACGCGCACAACACATTTTCCCGCCCGTTTTTCTTCTTCTTCTTCTTCTTCTTTTTTTCAATTTGGTCGTTGCTTTCTTTCCTCCCTTCTTCTTCTGCTTCTTCTGCTTCTCTACCGCGCGCGCATTCCCTCCCAACGTGTTCCGGTGATCAACTTCTATTGACTAGAATTAAGTGCGCGGTTACGAAGCACGCGGGAGTCTTCTCTCTCCCAAACATACACGGCCCGGTGGGTATCGCTACCGCGGTGGGTACCGGAGGCTTTTTTCCGTGACCAGACCGATACGACTCGACAGCAGAAAGAGGCCCAAAAATAGTTATATATAGGAGTCTAAGAGAAGCAAATGGAAATTAAGAAAATCTTTTGAGCCCGTTTTTTTTTCTTTTCTTTTCTTTTTTTCATTTCCTTTAGCCCATCCGTTTCAATTCTCCACTTAGTTGTTCTTCTTCCGGATGAGTTCCGTTTTATTTCTTTTCATTTTTCTTGCGTTTTCTCATCCGGCCACCTACCGCGACCGATTCATGTTTCACGACGTCGCTTGGCGTGTGATGCATCTTCGATGGCGGTGGCGGTGGCAGCAGTAGCCGAGGCAGCTCGACTTCTTTTTTTTTCCCGCCATCGTGCTCTTCCGTTCACGCTTGCACGATTCGAAACAATTGACTACAAAATGCGCGCTCAATCGCTTTGGTTATTTCTCTCTCTTTCTTTTATTCTCTCTGTTCTCTTTTTTATTTTATTTTTGGGTTTTTTGAGGGGTTTTGTTTTGTCTGCTGCATAGTTTCCTCCAGAATAGGCGAGAAGGTGATGGGCCCCGACAGGTGTTTCGATTCTGTTTAGTTTTCAATTGTTCCGATCTAGAGCGGGCGCATTCCTCCACTGCTGGACTCTTTTGTCTCTTCTTGAATGATGCAACGGTCGGTCATAACGCGACCGGTTTGTCTTGATCGATCTATCATAACAATGGCAACAGCCGATTCCCCGTAGAAAACACGGTCGACCATGGCAACGGAAAAAAAGGGGAAAAAAGGGAATAGAATGAAATGACCACCAAGTCATTCAATCATCGTCTGGAAATCAACAAACAAGGCAACTAAGTAGTCGTAATAATTATCTTATGAGGAGGGAGAGAGAAGCAAGTGCAATAACAGTGCTGGCTCCGAGGAAATAAAGAAGAGTGCGTATTTCCTCTACTCGTTGGAGCGCGGGAACGGCTCGGCGGCGGAGCGGCTCTGCTAAGGTGACGGCAGGTTGATTAAAAAATAAAAGCCAACACTAACGGCATCTAATTCAGGTGTAATGTCGTCTTTTTCCGGATCTCGTAGACACACACAGACACAAATAGAAAAAAAAGGAAGGGGAAAAACGGAATAGAGGGGGGAGGCGGAGCGTTTATATAAGTGAGAGAAGCGAGCGAAAAAATAGATTGAAAAGACCCATTAGTCAGTCTCGCCTTCAGGTGCGTCAAATAAAAATAGAAAATAGGTTACGCCTACTCTCGGCTGGAAATTGGCCGCGGCCGTTTATCCATCCTCCCCCCCCCCCTTATGCACCGACAACACATAGCCTCATGGCACGCACATTACGACCATTACCGTACTACTACTACAACAACAACTACGTACTACTACTGTATACGGTACTGTTACTACTACTACTACTACTACTACTGGTCCACTACTATGTGGCACTAATAACGTTAAAAAAAAGAGGGGTAGAGAAGAGAGAGAGGCAAAGCAAAGAAAGAAATGGAAATAGAAATAGACGGACCAGAAGAAGAAGAAAAAAGTCTTGTCGTGGTTTGTTCCGGTCGGTCTACAGCGGCTGCTGGGCCGATTCTTTTTTGTAGTTCTTCGGTCGCGTCTTTTTCTTTTGTTTTTTTTTTTTTATTCGAAAAAATGGTTGAGATTTTTTTTCTTCTCCTTCCGACGTTGAAAGACTAGGGGGGCAAGAGGAGGATTAAAGCTTTTTGGATAAGGAGCCGAGAAGAAAAGACGCGGGAAGCCTATTGGGTACGATCGATAATTTCTTCCAAAGAGGTCCTGATGGCCACTCAGTCCACCACCGCAAATAAAAAGGAATAGTAGAGAAAGAGAGAGAGAGAGAGAAGACGATGAGGAATATCAATAAAACGAAGAACTGCTAAAGGAAGAAAGAAAAAGAACCCAAAGAATCCAACCCCCTGCTGGACCAACAATTAGCCAAGCGCGTCGATGCGGACCAAACCCAAGAAGGCGATGAAGAAGAATAAAAAGGGACGAATGATGATTAGACATAGAGACCCAGTCGCAGCCGAAGAAGCAGCCCTTCGCGGTAGAAGGGGGAAAAAAGATACAAAACAATAAAAAGAAAAAATATATAAGAGAGAGAGAGAGAGTTGGCTTTTCAAATGAGCTTGTTTCCAACAAACCCAAAGTCTTTGGGTGGTCCTTGTGTACCAGACGTACATTGATACACAGTGTATATAGTATATGTATACAAACTACACACAAGAGCCAGGATATATTTTTTCTTCTTTTTTTCCCCCTTTTTGTGTGTCCGGCGCTCAGTGAAAACACTAGGCTCTATCTCGCCCCTTCGGCTCTGCCTACTTCATCTTTTTACGTTTCCCTTCACCACCTCTTTGGGTTGTATAGCGCGCCATAAGGTGAATAGAACTACGAGGAGGAATTGGGCAATGGGCAGAGAAGAGAAGAGAAAAACCAAAGTGGAATTAGCGGAAACCCCAATTGACAGAGAACAATAAGGACAGCGGGAGGCAGATCACCTTGATTCCCCATTTGAATTGATTCGAGAGCGTGACGTGAATTCGTCATAACGAGGTTGTTTGGTTTCTTTTGGTTTTGGCCCACCCCACCGCGTGGCCCCCACTCCTTTCCACCGTCATCCATTCCAGCCAGCAGGTTATAGACTCGCTAGGAAGGGAAAACAAGGAAGAAGAAGAGACGGACGGACATCAGAGAACTCGGGGCGGTCAATCAACAAGAAATGACCGCAGCCAGTAGTCGTGGGTGCGTGAACGGGCACATATCCTTCCGCTCTGTAATGAAATGAGCAACGGAGGGGCGGTGATAACAAGCCGAGGGGATTGAGGGAACCAGAAGAAACCCGGCTTCTCATGCAACGTATTACGTATTGCGTAGTATTATGACTCGGTATCCTTGACAGCTTATACGTATCGGCACGGCGACATTCCGTCTCTATTTATTCTTATTAATTTTATCGAAAGGAGAGAAAAATAGACAAGAAGACTGCTGACGTTGCTGCTGCTGCCTACGCCTGGCCCAGGGTTCTTTGTGATTAGTCGGCCTCGTCAACCTTCCGCTTCTATTTGTCTCGTCGCTCTTGGCCGATGATTGAATCTTTGTCCTTCTGACGTTGGTTTCTCACTCTCTTCTCCTTTTCCCGCTCTCTCTTTTGTTGTCTCGTTTCCTCGTGGAATGAAGTGGCAGGGTCAGGAGAGGAGGCGATTCGGTTCACGGTCGGTGGGAATGATGACGTCTAGCCGTAGTATTACCGTACTACCGCGTAGTAGTAGTAGTAGTAGTAGGCTGGGCGTCTGGTACTACGCCGTAGTAAGAAAATGGAGGGAAAAGACAAGAAAGAAAGAAAGAGAAAAAAACGGGAGAAAAGGCCCCGAGGAAACCGCCGTATGATGAACAGAAAAAGCAAAACAAAAACGTTGATAGAGGCCTTCTCCTCCGCCCATCCACCACGAAAAGCCAAAAAAAGAAAGAAAAAAAAAAGAGAAGAAGAAGAAGAAACACCATCACCATCTTGAGTGACTGCCGTAGTAAAAAGATGAAGAAGAAAGAAAGAGGAGGAGGAATGCTTTTCCCGCGCTCCCGAAACTTCTCTCTCCGAAGAAGACAAAAAATACCTTGGCAGCAGACGGCGGGTGCCCGAGGCAGAATACCTGTATTTTTGTCTTCTCTTTCTTCTCCTTCATTTCTTTTCTTTCTCGACTCGTAAAAAGAAACATGCCATGGTGTGTGTATGTATATACATATAAACTGTATATATATATAGTATAGTATAGTATAGTATAGTATAGTATAGAAAGGGAGAAAAAGGGAGGCCTTGGAATGATAATGGCGTCGGTGAACAACTGAGCGCGCTTTTCTTCTTCTTCTTTTTCCCCGTTCCTCTGTTGTTGTGACGGCAATGGGGCCCAGACCAGAGTAGTAGAGAGTGGAACAACCCCAAACTCGGCTTTTCTCATTCCATCCTGACTGGATGACCATTCCGTCCGACTATGCACACACAGCCCGTTCACAAACAGACACAAGGGCAAAAGGGGTGAAAACGGATACACCGTGTCTGTTGGTGTAAAAGAAGGAGAGAGAGACCTATTCAACTACCCCCCATCCACCTTCTTGTACACTCTTCTCTCTCTCTCGGGTTTTTATGGGTAGAATAAGAGGTTCGAATTCCATCGATGAGGAGGAAATATTTTTACGATGATAAAAAGAAAGGAGAAGAAAAACACGTCCGTCTTGTCCGTCCCGTCCGACCTGCCTTTCATGTTGTTATTTTTCTCCCTCTCTTCTCCCCCTCTTTTTCTGGGGTTTCTTTTTGATTGTGCCGAGACTCGGCAGGTCGTTGGGCTGACGGGGTCAAAGAGATAGACGAAAAGGCGAAAGGAAAAAAAGTAAAGGATATAAGGTTGCTCTTCTCTCCTGCGCTGCTTATAGACACTATTTGTTGTGTCTGTTGTGTCTATACGCTCTCTATGTGCGTGGAAAAACAAGTCCTCAAGCCGCTTAGGAGCACACACCTTCTATATACCTCTTAATATATATATATTTCCTCTTTCTTCTTTTTTCCTTTGCTCCTTCTCTATTTTGAAAAGAGGGGTAGAAAGAGGTGGAAGGGATAACATCATTTACATTTTTTCAAGTGTGTTTACGTGCGGAATCTATGCCGTCGAGTGCGTTCCGCGGAATCTTTACCATATATTGTTAGCCGGCGACGGCGAAGACGGAGCCAAAGAAAAGGCAAAAGGGAAATGGTTTGAAGACGACCGTGTACAAGACCAACAACGGAGAGACGAGTGAAACAGAGATGAAAGGAGAAAGAGGGGCCAGGAGGAAAATAAAATAACATCCGCCCGGAATGGATTTTTCTTTTTCTTTCTCTCTCCTTCTTTTTTTTCCATTTTCAAAATGGATTTTTTTTTTCCTCCCCTTGTTGTACGCATTTCTTCCCGGATCTTTTGTATTGAATCTACTCCGTGCGGTCCCCGCAGCACCGCGCTCCATGTCTCCACCCCACTAACCCCTGTCCTCTGTGCTGCTCTTCCAATGTGCTTTATATTGAGGTTCCATTAGTCATCGAGTGAAGAGAGTGTTTCGCTTCCAAGTTTTATGGTCGTTAATTTAAAAAAAGACGACGAGAAAAAAACAGGTATATATGTACATATATATAAGAATAAGAGGAGGAAAAACATCGAAAACTAGTCGAGTTGATATTGTCTCTATCTGTGTGTATAGAGTGGATCGTCATAAAACCGTCCCAACTTTTTTTTGTTGTCGAAACAAAAAGAAAACAACAAGAGGAGTTGACGAGAGAGGGGACATACTACACGAAAAAAAAGGAAAGAAAATAACAACAGTTGCAGCAGCAATGGCGACGGTGCTGTAATCAAGCGCCGATGTTGCATGTCGTTCTTCTCCCTATCTGTGCCCCGTAGACTGCGCAGTAGTAGTAGTAGTACGTACAACGTAGTTGCTGCCTCTTTCCGGTTTCCCTGCGAGCTAGCTTCACCCCGACGACGAACGCACCCCGCCGTAACACGAAGAGCACGCAGGTAGATAGAACGGAGCTACAACAACCGGGCGAGCGGCCGCATAGAAACAACAACAACAGCAGCAGTTTCGGATACCTTTTGTTTTGTTTCTAATGTTGTTTCGTCGTCGTTTTTCCTCCTTCGTAAATTCCTTTTTGCCTTTTTCCCCTCTTGATTTTACGACTCGTCCGTCTCTTTTCTCTCTTTTGTTTTGGTGCGACGCCGTGTCGCTTGCCTTGCCGCTTGTTAGCGCGCGCGACGGACGGGAGCTTTTTCTTCTACCATCACTACGTACTACGACTACTACTACCCTTTTTTGCCCAGCAGCAGGGGCTCATCTCTTCTTTTAACCAGTTGAAATGGCATCCAGCGAACTGTGTTCTACTACGTCGTTGTTGTCTATTTATCCCCCTTTCTTCTTCTTCTTCCCTCTCTTTTTTTTTTTGCGCAGAGAGCGAAAGAAGGCTATGTTGTTTTTCAGTGAGAGAGAGGAGAGAAGGGTCAGGAATTGTGTGTCCCGGACGTTGTTGCGGAATGATCGATGCTCCCCGCTGCGGTCGCTCGGCCACGGGCAACCGCCTTAGTCTTCGTCTCTACTGCGTTTCATGTACGCCACCACCGCTGGTATAACGTACCGTACGTGTTTCCGAAAAAACCGTCTTCCTTCTTAGTTCGTAGGGTTTCCTCTCTTTCATGGTTTTCGGCCTCTTTCTTTTCCACCCCGCAGCTCCGTCTTGGTTGTTGTTATTGTGTCTTGTTGCTTTTTGCCTCCAACAAACCATTGGTTTTTTTTTCTTGTTGTTGTTGTTGTTGTTTCTTGTCCTCGTGGTCTTTTTTACTACGATATTTCCCCCCAATCCTCGTACAAGGACCACTGGACACATAACGGACAACGAGTTCTTGTAAAGTAACGAGGAGTGATGGGTGATTGATGGTTCATGGCTTTCCACACAGAGAACAGCAGGAGAAACCGAGCAGGGAGCCCATTCTCTCAGTCATTCGTTTAAACCGATTGAAGCGCATCATTTATTTCCTCCGAGGTGGACGACGAGCTGCACCATGCATCCTTCCGCCGTATTGCTCTCTAAACCCACTTATCACCCCACTCGGTACTACTACAGTAGTTTTTTCTCTTTTCTTTTCTATTCTTCTTCTTATCGTTTAAATAGATCAGATAACGGAAATAAAACCACCAGCTCGTTGTTATGGGATTCTTTTTCTTTTTTTCTTTTCCAATCCTCATTGATTGCTTATAAGAGCACAGAGTGGGTTTCCGATTTCTTTTCTTCTCTTTCGGCTGTTTAGTTCTTTTCCTTTTTTTCTTTCTTTCTTGGTACGGTGTGGTAGACTTAATCTCTTTCGGCTGGACACATTCTGAAAATGGATTCAATCAACGATGTGTATATAAAGAAGAGAAATAAATGGTTTCTTCTCCACAGGTCTCGTGCTCGATATATTTTTTTTTTCTTCCTCCTCCACCTCCTTTTCGCCCCCCTACACCCATACCAATTTTGTTCTTCTTCCGGATCGAGACGCATTTTCAGGTCGGCTGATTCCATAACCACACCGGTATCGACAAGGCCATCGCCTCTCTTTGAAATCAAAAGCAATCTCCTATAGCTCATTTCGAATCCTCTTTACTTTTTTGTCAGGATCTGAGAACGGAGAGAAGGGAAGTTCTCTCTCTCAGGGATGATGATGAGAGGTGAGCTACAATGATGGAAGAAGTGAATGCTGATGCGTTGGTTATAGCACTCTGAGTGTACGTACAGTGTATAGAAGATGGAGCGGAAAAAAGAGACGGCGCCCCGCTGCGGATGCATCCGCATCGCGCACAATGCGATTCGTGGTAATCTCCGCATTTTTCTGCCTCTCTCAGCGACCTTGTCATTCTCTTTCTCGTTTTTCGCGGGTAGGATAGATCCGATTTGTGAAAAACTGTCGTCGACATCAGACGCATCAGCTAGCACCAACTCGTATGACAAGGACAACGGAAACACCGAGAGGGGAAAGCTCTCCTCTTTTACCACCGCTACTAGTCTCTCTTGTCTTCATAGACAAAAATATGTTTCTTTGTCGGTTGACATGTTACCATCAGGTTCTTCCATTTCTTTTCATGATGGCGTCTGTCGTTGCTATGGCACAAGTAGTAGGCTCCCTATTTTTACTTTTGGCCTTTTTCTTCCCCTCTTCCATCTACTTGACGATTGGGAAGAGGATTCGGAGAGCACGGATGAGATTTTTTTTTTCTCATTGTTTCAGCATTTGCTATTGAAACAGATAGCGTCTTACCGGAGTCCTTGCCAGCAAACCAACCGAGTTGCAAGTTGCGAAGAAGCACTCGAAAGAAGAAGGAAGGTAAGAAAGCGCGAAAGGGGACAAAAATTTCTGCGTAGTACTCGGTGCGATCGAGCGCTCTACCAGCTTGTCTACCTCTCACGTTCTCTGTGAGACTCGCTTCATCCGGTTGCGTTACTTTTCTTCCTACCAAATACTTGATCCGTTTCCCTTGGAGCTGGCGCATATATCTTGCCCCATCGTGTCCTCGCGTTCTTCCGACCAGTCGAAGAAAGAAGAAACGAAGTACTAGTACTTTTTCTTCTCCTTTATCCAAACTCTCCAGCTCTGTGTGATCAGATTAGCAAACTTGGTTCTCTCAGACCATCGCTCCAGGTCCACTGCTTCTTCTCTCTCTCTCTCCCTATATCTCTCTTTAGGCTAAAGGTGCTGCGACAAGCGGAGCGGAAGACGCACAGCAACGCGGGGGTTGATTGCTTCTCGCTAGGAGCTAGCTCTATTTATCTCTATATAGACTAAGACCCTCTCCTCGTGTACCCCCCAATAGGCGAACTTGATTTGCCTCCTTGTTTTTTTTTCTTTTTAAAAAGGGAATTTGTATAAATTTGTTACTTGCTAGACGAGCTGAGATGATTTATGCCGTGTATTTATATACACGACACCGAGAACAGTTGGGTGCTTCTCTCTTTCTTTTTCTTCGTGTTTTTGTTTTGTTTCTCGATTCCGCGCGCGCGCACGCTTGCCCAACTCGAGTTGTGAACGGAATCATTGGCTTGTTAATGGTCGGGACGCCACCATCAGTTAAGAATTAAAAGAGGGAAGGCAGAAGTTGGTTGTTCGAAGAGGCAGATGGGATGCATTTTACCGGTTACACAATAGATCCTGTGTAACTCATAGCTCAAAAGTTAATAGAAAGAGGAAAAGGATTTTAAAAAAAAGAATCTTTTTTTCATGACCGCGTGACTGGCATTTTTGAGAAGAACGAGTTCAACAACGGAAAAAGAGAGAAGCACATCTGTCAGTCATCAGAAGGAAACCAAGGCCTAGCGACGCTATTGCCTAGCGACAGGCCGTGCCATCTAGCGGCTTCGACATTTTCAGGGGCTTCATCTCCGAGGATTTCACCAATCCCGACCGTCACGACATGGAAAATGAAGAGCAACTCATCCAATATTCGCGGAATATGGAGAGGGAAAAAAAACGGAACCTACTTTGCTTGCAAAAAGAAAAAAGGCGGAATCGCGCGTGCGAATCCGACGTTGCGAGCTTCTCCTTTGCTCTTTCTCACGACACGGATTTCACGCGAGCGCAAAAAGAAGAAGAAGGAAAATACGGAGGGGGCATGTTAGTAAGGTCTGGGTTCGGAGTAAAAGAGAAGGGGAAGCCTCTCGTGTTGAATAAAACATCAAAAGAAAAAAGAAACGGCAACTTTTCTCCTCGGCTTTTTCGTTTGAGCGCGAAGGACGACGCGGAGATGGCGCGTCTGCGCCCGCGCGCTCGGCGCCCGTAGCTTACGTTTGCATGCGTACCTTACTCTCTTAACATGGCCGCATCACTGTGCGTATAGGATATATAGAGAGAAAAGAGCTTAGAATGACTCTTTTATTCCATTGCCAGGCCGCGCTGAATGACATATACACATTGGTCGCGTATATATAAGAGAGAAAGAGCCAGGGAGAAAGCCAAAAGCTCTTTTTTCTTTCTCCTCTTTGCGGGAGCCGCGCAGTAGAATGGAGGAAGGAAAGAAAAGAAGGAGAAGAAGAGGAGAAAGAAAAATACCCCGTTCATAATCCACCCGCCGTAATAACAATCATCACGACGCATAATGGCACTGACGGCAAAGGCGGATCGCGCCAAAGATTCCTATTTCATTTTCCCCCCTTTTTCTTTTATTCTTTTTTTTAAATAATAAATTCCTTTTTTATATTTCTATTTCTTTCTTTATTTGCCATCGCATCTCGTCTTGCCATCATCTTGATGGACGCTCGTCTATTAATATGAAGGCAGGGAGGATGAAGCATCGGTCGTCTGATTCGCTATCGCGGACGACGTCGGTCTCGTAACGGCTGACATCAACGACTCAAAAGAGCTCTTGACTTGTTGGTTTCCTTCATCTGTTCGGTTGCCTATTGGACTGGCGCGGAAATGTACAGGCTGCGTCGGTCGCTGGGACACACGGATCCCACCTGTCGTTATATATTTCTCTCTTTGCCCTCTGCTCCGATCGTTGCCCAGTTGCTAGGGCCCTATTGCGCCAGAGTTTGACCGTGACGGCGTCGACATCAAAGGGCGGGAAACGTATATCGACACAGGGATCTTTCACACGTCTTTGCTGACGCGGCTTCGTCAGCCTCGTCAGCGCAGAGATGTGAGTTCATCGAGTGCATTTGCGACGGATAGGGATGATGAAGGAAACGTTGGAGCGGATCGGAGGAAAACGTAGAAAACGAGAGAGAGAGAGAAAAGTCACTGGGAACGAGGGTCAATGGCTGCTCCTACTATTGATTTGTATTTATTTTCACGGCTCGGAGTAAGGGAATGGAGTAAGAGGAGAGAAGAGAGGAGGGAGATGGAATGGAATGCGGCGTCTGGCCTGTTGTTGTTGTTGTTGTTTTTCCCCCTCTCGCTCCGTCTGTCTGGGCCAGCATAGAGCCCGAGGCCGTTTGCGTGCCACAGAGCGAGAACTCCGACTTGAACCTTCTTTTTCTTCTTAAATCAAGCGGGCTAACATTTTTGTATGTCTTGTACATTTATTTCTCCTTTCCAACCCCTCAGCTCTCGCCTTCCACTGCTTCATTTCTTCATCTTCATCTTGTGAGAACATTTTCCCTCTCCGGGTTGGTCGGGACCGCGGGGCCCAGCAGCGTTTGTCAGTGAGTCCTGTAGGCCTACCCTTCAGCGAGCTCGTTGATTACTAAGTGGCGGAGGCCGCGTCTGAAGTAGTCGTAGCGGGCCTATATCAACTCCTCTCAATAGTAAAGACGTACAGCACGGCCTGTGGAATCTCTTCGGCTGTCTGGAAACAGAGAACCTACACGACGACGAGGACGACGACCAAGTTCAGGGTTGTGTTGTTGGGTGTTGTCTTCCTTCTCCTCTTCTCTTTCTTTCTTTTTTTTTTCCTTGTTTTTATTTGTTCTACATCCATTGCTTTTCTCTCTCTCCTCTACTCTGAGAGAGTGCCGGAATGAGAGCCGGCAGACGGTCGCTTTGCCCACATGAGGAGCCAAACAGATAACGAAACACTCGACAAATATATTCAAGAAAATATAAATATAAAAAAAATATTAAAAAATATTTTTAAAAAACTAGAAATTTCTGAGAGAAGAATAGAAAGGCTACACAAATTTATGAATACCAAAAAAAGCTGATTAAACGAGGCGGGAGACGACGAGTCAATTGTCCCTGAGGAGGGACGCTTGTGGCCTCTTCTCCTTTTTCTTCTTTTATATATAGAAATACATTTGATAATATATATATTTTTTAAAAAGGTCCCAAGCAATCTTTTCTTCCTCATTTCTATATATAAACTCGCCTCTTCCCACACACAGACAGACAGACAGACGGACGCACAATCGACCGGTCATCGGATGATGGTGCCCGTGTGCTTTGACTCTACGGTGCTGGTAGTGGGGCGCGCTGGGCTGGATTTGTCCTGTTCATCTTGTTCCGTTGTTGTTGTTGTTGTAAGTTGATGTTGTTACCAGCAGCCACCGGCAGCCACGTCTTTCAGATGTACGTTAATGGAGGGAGGAGTCGAGGACGTGTACAGTAAATTCAGTCGGGCAGCGCAGCCCGGGCACGGTCGGTGGGGGGTCCAGCACTCGACGACTGGCCACCACTTGAAAGACGTATGTTCTTTCCCAACGTCCATTAACATATTTCTCTCGAAAGGCAAAAAGGCAAAAAGAAGAAGAACATGAATGAATATACATTTATTTTTTTTCCGAAGGGAGAACGAAGACGTATTGTGTCGATACAAACAACAGATTATCCAATACAAACGCACTATAGTAGAGAGCCATGACCGAAGTTACATCATAATAAAGGAAGGAAGGAAGTCGCTACGTAATGTGAAAACGCAATGCAGAAAAGGAAGGAAAACGGAACTGATCGGGATTACACGGAATAAAAAAAATAGAGGACGGCCAAGTGGACGCGTGGTGGGAGCGTTGTGTAACGCTGCTCACTTACAAGAGGATTACCGCTGGCGGACCGCAAGAGAGAGAGAGAAGGTCGAAGACATCTTGAATAATAAGGAGCGGACGCAAGGCAGGAAGGAAACATGCGATGCATTCTCACGCGGGAATGCATATCCCAGACGATCGATAAAGTGCGGTGTATATGTCTATTGAAATATTCATGGCCGGACTGTGCCGACGTGACCGGACGAGCGAGACGGGGTCAAGTCCACTCGGCTTTTTAGGTGGGGAGGAGCTTGCCTTTTTTTTTCTTGTCCGTCTGTCGAGTTCTTCTTCTGCCGGTTTGTCCACTTTGAAGATCTTTCCCCGACGACGAGCACATCGACTCTTTGTTGCGTCGTCGTCGGCGGCGATACAAGGACGGAACACGCGCGCTGCAGATTGCTTTTTCCTTCCTTTTGCGTCTATCGTCATCATTTGCCGCTGCTGCGGGACGTCAGGTGCTGATTTAATGAGCGGCTTTCTCTCTGCCCGTCCGTGCGGGTTGCGTTGCACAACGCGGACGATGTATAGCGGCCGGCGCTGGACAACACACGCGCGCCCCCTCGACATATTGTTTAACGAGAACTGACTAATTGTTTCGCGGGAAAAAGAAATTCATCATTCGGACACGTATAGAGCGCCCGGCCGGCCAACTGCGCTGCTGCGCTCCCTTTCGCGGACAGGGTTTCCTATTTCGTTTTTCGAGACTAGACTGTGTGCTTGGCGTCTTTTTTTTCCATTTTTCCGCTCCGAAAGAGCCAACGACGACGACGGCGACGACGACAGAGAGCGGAGGGGACCATTCATTTCTCTTTCTTCGACGGCGATGAATCTCGAGGGCAACGAGGCCCAACAAGACGACGTCTACCGCCGCCGTCACCACCGTTCGACTCTGGGGCTCCATCCGGCTCGAACGATGATTTCTTACGGCCGAGGGCCGCTTTGACAGAGACGCATGACGTCCGGCACCCAACCTAACTACTACACCAACAGCTTCCGCAGCTGAGACTCGACGAAACGTGCCTGCCTTGTTTATTTGTTTCCCCTTGAGCAGCTAAACAACCGCTGATTAATACATTTGTCCAAAGAGGATGAAAGAAAAAACAAGAGGAAAAAAACAAAAACAAAACAAACAAGTTGAGAGAGATGGATGGGAGGAGGATTCGCGAAGCCCATCAGCAAGGACCTCCCTGTCGATTGTCGTGCGCCCCCTTTCATCATCAGGTAATTTTCCAAAGCGCTCTCTGCTGCTGCTGCTGTGTTTTATTTTATTTTATTCCCTTCTGGCGCAACCCGAATGACATATGGGATGTCGCCTGTTGTTGGAGCGACAACCGGGCACGCGGCCTGCCAGTTGTTTTTCGACTCATCAAAGAGCGGTAAAATTAATTTGATTGCCGTTGTGTGCTGCGCTGGCAATAGCGGACGCGGTCACGATAGACTCGGCAGATAAGTCTGGGGCTTTTTCGGAGAGGGGCAGGAAAGCTAGGCGAATGGGGGGAGAAGCAAATAGCTATTTAATCACCCCATTGGAAATCGTCGGTGGGTATGGTGTATAGGAGCTGGTGGCGGTGGTTGGCGGGCGGTGCGGAGCTTTAGGGTCATGCTGTGGCCCATCAAGCGGAGGTTTGCTAGCCCATTCCACCGACAATCAGCGTCGCCGTCATCGGCGACGACGTCAGTCCCAGCCCAACGGACGGCTGTCGCTTCTGGTTTCCCTCTGGCTGTGCTGTCCACCCCTTTTGCGCTGCTCGTCGTCAAAGCCCCCGCGCAACAACGACGACGACGACGATGTGTTGTCGTCTAATTGGGTGAAATGCAGTTGAGTGAAAGAGACGCGTGCGCTTTCCTCTTTCTTGCATGCATGCGAGCCGACGCTCAAGTCAGCGGGCGCTCTCTCCTTGTACGTCTCGCGGCCCACTTTGATCCAAACTCTCTACACTCTCTCCTTCTCTCTCTCTATCTAGGATATTCTTATTGAAAATGCATCACGACACTTCCCCCCTCTCCGTTGCGTGTAGCCTTCTTCTTCTTGCATTTCAATCTTTTATCAAGTCCCGTCTTTTACACTCTTCACTCTGCTCGGCTTCTTTTGTGTCCTCGTCGTCGTCTTTTTTTTTCCTTTCTAAAGAGTATATAGTAGTTGAAGAAGTGTAAGCAGCTGCTCTCCTCCTTGCGCGTCTCAAAGAGCAGCAGCAGCAGCAGAGGGGGAAGACTCGTGCGCTTGTTCTTCGTCATAGAAGAACAAGTTCTCTCTCTCTCTCGGAAAGTACCCGCGGACTTTGGAGGATGTTTCTCCGCCGCAACCACCACCAACGCCGCCGCCGCCGTCGCCACGACCTCCACCAACCCAGATGCCGACTACTACACACTCTGTCTGGGTTCGCACCTGCCCCCTTCAAGCGCAACAAAACAGAATAGGAGAAGGGGCGATAGAATAAAGAGAGGGGGGAAGAAGAAGCAGAAGCAGCAGCAGACGTTCAACAGGAGGCCAAGGAGAGAGAAGAACTGCATAGAAGAAGTAGGAGGGAAATATACAAAGTCGGTCACGCCGAAAAACGGACCATGGACCCCCCTCCTTCACTCCCTCTTCTTCTTCTTCTTCTTCTTCTTTCCCCCTCTAGACGCACGGGTACATTTACAAAGTTTGCCAGCTGTCGCGCGCGCCTTCTGCGCACTCATTTTTATTATTAGGACTTTTTCTCTCTCTCTCTACTCGGAAAATGCAGCGTAGTAACAACCGAGAGAAAAAATGGAAAAGATTATTATATATTCCACCTTCGTGTTGAACGCTGTGGAATTGAGAAGGCGAAGAAAGAAAGAGAGAGAGAGACAATTATTTGGTTGTGTTGATCGTCTCCTCCCATTTGGCTAGCGCGCGGGGTAAACTTTAATCATCGCTCCGAAATAATCAGAGCTCTTTTCTCTATCCGTCGTCGTCGTTCGTGAAGAACAACACAACACAAAAAACTGTTGAGGAGAAGCGAGTCAACCGCAGCCACTGGAAAAAAGAATGGAGCGTAGAGAAAGAAAAAAGATCATCAAAATGGAGCTATGATGATAGGTCTCTCTTTCTCCGTCTTTCTCTACACTTTTCGGCTCCGCGCTACTGATTAATGACGAACGGAAGACTCCTCCTCTATTTGACTCTCTCGAAGTCAAAAGAAAAATGAAAAAAAAACTAAAAATAAAACTAAAACAAAAACACGACGAAAAGACAATGTCTTTTCTGCTCGCGATCGCGTTGTCCGGCATGATTGTCTCCGTGTGGATTTTGTGTATAAAAACGTAGTACATAAACCGGAGACAGATGTTCCGCCGACAACAACCCCTCTCTTCGACATTTTCCCTCCAAGCCAAAAAGCGGCGGCTCGATGGCACTGCTGGACACAGCAACAGAGTCTATTTCATTACATTTTATTTTCAAAGCCATACATTGTACGTAGTATCCATGCGGACGCGGAAACCACGTGCGTGTTGTGATTAAATTAGAGTGCGATGGGTGGATTTTCTTCCCCCTCTTTTTCTCTTTCCTCACTCTGCTTTTTTCGAGTAAAAAAAAAAAAAAAAAAAAAAATAAAAAAAAAACCCACCGCACACAGGTGGTCTTTTTTTCGGTTGTTGTTGTTGCTATGTGTCTCTCCCGCGTGTGTGAGCGAAATACGCGCGCTTCTATACGGTCCGAAGAATTGTTCCGGTCACAGGACTAGGGCTTCTTTTTTCTTCTCTTATTATTTTTTTGGCGAGCGTTGACTGCGCTAGACTTTGCGGTTTCGAACCGTCTGTGTTATTGTTTTTCTTCCGTTGTTCTCCTTTTCCGTTGCGTATTTTTAAATTCTTTTTTTTTTCGTTTCCTTTTCTTTTTTCATCATTTCCTACGCGAATCGACCAAAAAAAGAATTACTACAAGAAAATCTAATAATAATATGCCTGGAGTTTGTGTCCGATCGTGAAATCGGGACCGATCGACCGCTACATTCGATTGCTGGAAATGGGGACGAAGGCTATAAAAGAATAAGATGCAAGTCTAAACGAAAATGCCGCAACTGGGCCATAAATTGCACCGCAATTTGACGGACACATGCGGAATATTTCTTTCTCTTTTTTTTTGCTACCAACCGATCTTACACTTTGGAGTTGCTCCCGTTTGCTAAAAAAAAATGACGCACGCTATAAGTCGGATTGGGTGCTATTCGAGCTGGTGTAATTCGCCTTTCGCAGAATAGAATATTGGATTCCGTCGGTGTCTTTGTCGACCTTTGTGACTTAGCGCATGTAGACGGTAGCCGGACAAGAAGGGGTGTAGCTGCTCTGGCCATTCGATTCGCGTGTTATGGTCACTGACAAATTTACTTGCGGGTCGAGCCCTCGTTCGGCCCCTTTCGCAGTCGAGAATGAAGTCGTAGAAAATCGTTGATGATCCACCAAAGTTTATTATCTTTCCCCCTCCCTATCAGTTAGTTGGAACACACCGAACCTACCCTAATGGTTTTAACTCTTAAGAGCGCATTCGTTTTCTTTTTCTTTTAATCCATTTTGCATTTTTGATAGTTCCCCCCGTTGGGTGCGCCGCTGCTGCTGCACCCAAAGAGTTCGTTGATCCTTTTCGCGTGACTCGGTCTTCCGCCGATATCCGATATAGCCTTGTCCAGCAGCTAGCTGGCGGCCATGGCCGTTTTGCTTTAGATGAAGGTTACATGAACAGAGGGAGAGAGAGAGAACACGATCTCCTCTCCCTATCTCTTTTACTATCCGCATTTTTCTTGCCCTTGTACATTTTCCGTCTTGTGCTCCGTTGCAAGCAGCCTTGTATTTCTAGAGCGCCCCTGGTCTCCCGCTACGTTGCTAATGCGACGTCGTCGACCCAGACCCAGACGGCTTCCGTTCCGTCGGTTGGCGAACGGACCGGATCGTCTCTCTCTCTCTCTCTGTCTGTCTGTCTGTCTATTTTTCTTTTAATGTTTTCTATCCCAGACGAGTCTCATCCATCTTCTACCCATTATGCTCTATCACTACTTGCTGCTAGTACTGCTACCGATGCGTCTGTATTGTTTACGTGCGCCACATACCACTATCGGACTACTATATACCAGCGACGCTACTGTTGTGCATATCCACGGGAATCGGCAACAGCAGACTCTACCGTTGCCGCCGCTGTCTATAAGAGTGTTCTTTCCACGAAGCTTGGTTGTCTACTCGCTACCACCACTTCCTCTTTCTCCTTCCTTCCTCATTCGCTTTTTGTTACCCCATTCCT
Organism: Ceriodaphnia dubia; assembly: GCA_022539655.2. NCBI lineage: Eukaryota > Metazoa > Arthropoda > Branchiopoda > Diplostraca > Daphniidae > Ceriodaphnia > Ceriodaphnia dubia. The sequence goes on from JAKUCG020000173.1 coordinate 766,750, forward strand.
GGCGAGTGCACACTATAGCGTCGTCCTTTAGGAAGGAGAGGGTTCCAAGGCTCCTCTTCGTCTTCTTTTTTTGTTATTGGGAGCTGGATGGGAACGACAAAAAGGGTTTTCTCTCTCTCTCTCTCTTCTTTTATATTGTTCAGTGCTTGATGCCCCACCACAAAGCGACGTGTGGATAATGCACCGGAGCTATAACGAGTCCCGACGAGCTGCCGTCCGAGATTGAGAGTCGGCCAGTCACAAAAAAACCACGGACAGGGACTATCGGCTCGTTATTACACGACCCGAAAGAGAGCGTGAATATAAGGTCCGTCCGTCGTGTTGTGTTCCTCTCTCTCTTTTTTATAGATTTGATTTTATTTATATAGACGGATGGCGAACGGAGCGGACGGGCCCTGCTTTTTTGTTGTTGTTGTTGTATCCTGCTCTGTATATTCATATCTCCGCGCAGACAAAGTCCGTGAGAGAGAGAAACATAAATAAATATATATTATCCATCTTTTTTTTTATATGTTATTACTATGTATATACGTAGATGGTAGTAGCGAGTTTGATTACCCGCCGCGACGGCTGTACAGTGGTGTTTGTAACGACGCCGTATTTCATTACCAGCGGCCGCTAACCGGCTGGCTCGCCCCGTTCTCTTTAGTCCTATGTCTGGGTCCGCGCGTCCGTAATTGTTCGTATCCATCGCCCCGATGAGGTCTGACGGTCGGAAAGAAAAAAAAAAAAGTCTCCCTTCTCCTGGCTCGTCCTACGCCCGTCTCGGCCGTTTTACCATTTTGTGTTTGTGTGTTGTTATATATCTTTTATTTGTGTCTTGTTCTTGTTGTTACTCGCAGTATTTGGTTGTTCCTGCTGCTCTTCCCGCTGCTCTACCCGCTGTTCCTGCTGTTCGACCGATAGAAATAAAATAAAAAAGTGGATAGACCACGTTCTCGGCCGTGTGACCGGGAATGAAGTTGGAATGAAATAAAATAAAAATAGCCACACAGACGAGTAGAGAGAGAGAGAGGTGGTCTGCCGTTTCTTTTCCTCTCTCTTTACTTGAATTTTATTATTATATATTTTTCTATTTCTATTTCCTCTTTTGTGTCGTCGTCGTCGTCGTACGGAGAAAGGGGAGCGGGACGTCGTTGAAGACGTACCCATTGAAAAGGTGTACACTCGAGCACTTTCAGCTTATATCTGATGACGGGGCTCACTAGAGAAGAAGAACGAACGAACCCAGGACAGAGAAAAGAAGAAGTGGACCGACCAAGTTGGACGCGAGACTTTCAAAAGAAAAGACGAGACGAAGAAATCGCACAAATCTATTGGAAACGACAGCCAAGTGCACTTTTCCAAGTTTTTTTTTCTGTCGTTTCCCTCCTCCGTCGACCCGGCTGCTCCCGAATCGCCCTGACTCTTTTGTCCCATCTCGAGAGGGGAAAAGACCTTTTTCGATAAGAGATTTTCATCCGACCCCAATCCGTCTTGCGCCCCTGTCGCTAAGCGCGGGAAAAAGATATCCGTTGCTATATTTATACACAAAAGTAAACGCACATGTATGTAGACGCGAGCGGTGGAACAATTGATTGTTTCTTTTTCGGGAAAGCGGGTCGACTTTCAGCTGACTGCGCTATCGGAAGGAGAAAAAAAATAACCGCGAACAATCATCGGACGACGACGCTAAACGCCGAAAAAAGATGACACACAATGTGTAGACACAAGAGCTTTTAACCAAACAAAACAAAAACCCACCTCCGCCACCAAAAACAGTTTGAAAATAAATCCGGAACAAAACGGCGGATTGCCGCTTTATTCCACATATACACGCAAGCCATCACGCAAGCTCGGCCTCGGAATATAACAACAACAAAAAAAGGAACGTGTAATATATATATGAGTATTATTTTTTTTCTTTTTCTTTTTCGAACAAAAATATTTAAAAGTTTGCGTGCGCGGGACACATGCCGAGCGAGCGACTGGCGCGCGCGATTCAGTCGCTCGAAAAAAAAGGACGTGCCTCGAGACGCGTCTCCGAGCCTCCCTTCTATTTCATGGGTCTATGATATTGAATGACAAATCCCATCCGGACGAGAATGTGACGGCTGGTAAATAAACAAAACAAATATATTATAGATTTATATAAGGAGAGGGAAAAGAGAGAGAGAGAGAGATAGAGAGAGGCTCTTCTTAATCCCCGGTCTCTGTCGTTTTGATTCGACGCGAATGATAAAGTCATCATTGTCAGTTTGTCACTGAATGCCGGGCGCGGACAAAGTTGAGTAGCGCTCCGGTCTATACTATATCTATGCGAAAAGGAGGAGGCAAAAGAAGAAATGGGTTCGTTAAGCTATTTCTTATCAGTTTTTCGACTCTTTATTGGAGAGAGGGGTCGGCCTGCCCAGTCAACAGAGAGGCAAAGGGGTTCAGCAGCCGAGGGAGTTGCTGCTGGTAGACGCTCCGGTCGTAGAAAAGGAGAAGCAGATGAGATCAGAGGTCAACTCGACGCTACTCCACCCACGCGAGCCGCCCCCCCTGAAGCCGATGCGTTTCTGATGTCTGCTTATGTATGCGGACAAGACAAGCAGCGCAAAAGGGTGGGGGTCGACTCGTCGTCGGCTCCAAGGGGGGAGGATTGGGTAGGTTAGATCCATTGACAGTGTATTTAGCCATCCGTAATCCTTTGATGCATCGGGTAAAGAGAGACAGCGGCGCGCCAGAGAGAGAGAGAGAGAGCTGGCCAAAAAGCAAATGGAAGAAGATAGAGAGGAGAGATTTTTCCATAAAAGAAGAGGACAGGGGAGAAGGATGAAAGGGACTGACTGCCCTGTTATCGATCGAAAATCGTTCGCTGGCCGTGTTGTGGGGCCGTGGGGGAAAGAGAGAGAGAGAGGCCGGGACGGGCGGACAATCGGAAGTGAAGCGCGCGTCGCTAACAGAAGAGCACGCGGGATGGATTACCCTCAGCGGCCAGAATACATCGACGGAAAAAAAAAGTGAAAAAAAAGGAGAGGAGAGTGGAAACAAGAAGAGGGAAAAAATAACATCTCCCTCTCTATTTTTTCCCTCCTAGCGAGAACTGGCAGCAGACACAACTACCGTTCCAGTAGCGCAGACTAATTTGTTTACCACAAGTCTGGCAAAATAAGCGCGCGGGCGAAAAAGACGGGGTGCGCTACTTCTATTTGAGGTCTATAAGCAACGGGATAGAAGGAGGAGTAGGAGGAGGACTTGTTTGTCTAGCGGCCCGTCCAGACAGCCGGCCAGACAGAGACGTGGGTAGGGGTAGGGTGGAAAGGGGACACATAACAAGAGAAGAAAGAAAAAAAAGGAAGCAGTGAAAAAGAAAATGTTAAGAGATAGACGGGCATCGAGGAGCCATCAATCGATCGGCAACTATATCGAGAACCCCACCCTACCCCAGCGCTCCCCTCCCGCGATGTCTGCGACGTGATGTACGGCGTCGTCACCGAGTGAACGCGCGTGCTGGAGCGTGGTATTTGAATTAGGTACGACGACGACACACAAGACCGTGCGCAATTATCCCCCGAGAGAAGGAGAGAAAAACTCCTCCTCGTTCTTCCGTTGACGAGAAAAAGAAGAGCCGAAACTTCTTGAATATCTGTGTCATACTAAGTCTCATCTGGAGAGTCAGACGCACGTTCGTTGAATCAGTCACAAGTCGAAGAAAATAGAAAAAAAAGAAAATTCTTTGGGTATAGTCGGCGGGGAATGTCAACTATGCAGACAGTCCCGGCCGTCACGTATTTTGATAGTGAAAAGAAAAAAGATGGAGGGCGATGGGAAGTAAGAAGAAGAAGAACAAAAATAGGGAAGAAAAAACGTAGATGAGTGGACCAGAACTGAGGGGCCGAGTCGATAACAAGATGAAAAACATGCGCCGATTGACTGGATTTTGTTGTTGTTCAGCACGATGTAGACACGCACACGTAGCTAGCGTTTTTGTCGAGACAAGTACTAGTAGAAGACCTAATTCTCTCGGTGGTAGAACAAGGAGAATATAGTAGTAGTCCCTTCTGTCTGGTTCTGGGAGAACAAAACAAAACAAGAGATGATCCTAGCAACAATGTGGTATCGGGGCGACAGGTCCACTTTGGTCGGCGGCTGAGCCGCGCCGTGCGCTCTGCTGATTTCCCACAGATTCCTGAATTCTTTTGGGTTGTATTTTCTTAATAGTTTCGCTACATTTCTCTGGGGAATCTGGCTGTCCACCAAATAGACGAGACACGCAAACAAACAAAACACGACGACAAACCAGACATATTGCCGTCAAACCAACCGAAAGGAATCTCTCTCCTCCTTTATCCTTATTGTTTCCTCCTCTCTCATTCTTTAATGTGAATTCAAAAGCTGGCGATATTATCTCCCTCTTGATATACGGATACGTCTCTACGTGCGTAAAGTCCGGCCAGTCGCCTCCCGCTGGCCCTTCTTTCCAGCTTCCCGGCTTTCAGGTTCTCTCTCCTCACTCGACTCGCGTCAATTCCAGCTCTCCTTGTTGTCCTTTTCCTCCAGCGAGAGAACAACTCGAAGCCCTCGTCGTCGACATAGGGGCCCCGCACAGAGGGGGGTCGCTGCGGCGCGCTGCCGAGCGCTTTTCACGACGAATCGAATCAGACCTCATAGAGGAGACGAGTCTCTCTTATGCTGGTGGCGGAGTAGGCGGACGGGGTTGTAGAGGGCGGTTTTTTTAAAATATTTCTCTTTTCTTTCCTTCTTTTTCGTTAGTAGACGTACGCACGGCCCTTTCACCTCCCATTAAGCAGAGAGAGAGAGAGCGCTAGTCGCCGGCCGCCGCCCGTGCGACTCGCGGCAGCCACCCCGCGTTTCACTACAAATTCGATTTACTCGAACAGACACGGGATCACAGAGAGACGGCGGGGGATATGGGAGAACCAGGGAGAAGCCAAGGCGGTGGCGGCGGCTTCTAGTTTCTCTTCATCTTTCTTGAAGGATATCAAAGGGGTCTCTCTTTTGATTTGTCTAAGAATTTAACGGGCAAAATAGAGATCGGAGGACGCCGGGGTCTCTCTCGCCGACTACATTTTTTTCCTTCCTGCGTCTCGACGACGGCGAGGATTTCATCGAGTTGAATTCGAGTCGCTGCCGGGAGCTTGTTAAATCAAACAAGAGTGGAAGACGACGAGGAGGAGGAGGAGAAGAAGGAATGAAAGAAATAAAAGAGGAAGGAAAGACTTTGCTCTCAATGTCCTTCCGACTTTCGGCGGGCAATAAAAGGGAATTCGAAGCTCGTGCTGGCGACGACGATTTTGAAAAGAGTCAGAAGAAGAAAAGGAGGGAATTTGGGGCTCCATTCAAAATCATTTCGGGTCGTAGTAGTAGTACCCGGTTGCTGGAATCAAAAGTGAATCTAAGGAGAAGGAGAGAGAGAGGGAAAAAACGGAGCAACAGACGAAGAAAGAGAAGGGGCCGTCATCATTGCTCGTCGCTTTTGATGAGACGATCCCTTCTTTCGTCTCCGTCTGGCGTTACACCAATGGCGGATTCACCCACGCGGAGTAGAACGCTCTTCTCCGAGTGTGATAATTGCTCTGGCTCTTCTTCTGACAGAACATTTCTGGCCCTGGGACAGCATCAAGCAAAGGCAAAGAAAAGAGAGAACCAAATGAAAAAAATAAAATAATAAATGCCTCTCTACGGGCTCTAATATTCATATTAATGAATCCTCCCGTGTCTTGTTCTTCGTCTATTTTTCTTTCCCCCCTTTTCCGCTCTCTCTCTCTCTCTTCCGAACCGGAGAAAATCTCGTTCTCGCCGTCAATAGAGAGAGAAAGAGAAGAGACCGAATCTTCATCTTCTTCTTCTCCTTCTTGCTACTATCGATCGGTTGATCTTTGTCGTCAGCTGCGCTCCTATTCGTCCGAGATTAATTGGCATCGTTAACGGGCCCCGACCAGCCAGGAAGCTATAACAACGTTTGAGCTGGTTCTCTACCACGGCCACCACCACCACTACTACTACTACTACTACCCTAGACTCCTTTCCCCTCCTCCTGTCCTACTCAACTCTCTCAACCAACTCATTAGTGTGTCCTCTGTTCTTTATGACGGACGTAAAATCAGTGCTAGCCGGCTTAAGGTAATATGGACACGGCGAGGGCGGGCAGGAGATACTTGGATATACAAGTCGGTAGACATGCAGAGGGGTGGCTGCTGCTGCTGTTGGGTGGTTTTCCAGACCTACGCATTTTTCGGCTTTTCGCTCAATCCCTCGTCTTCATCGGCCAAGTTTTCCGTCATAAAGAAAAAAAAGGAAAGAGAGACTCGTCGAAGATGAAGAAAAAGAAAAACATAAACTAGTCTCAACTAGGTCTGAAACTGTCTCGTTTGGAAATGTTGCGCTGCCTAGCGCACCGTTGTTCTTCTCGACTTTTTGAAACCGAAAGGGCAAAGATGGAAAAAGCCAAGTAGTCGGACGTTTTTCCCATCTGCATCCACTTCTTTTTCCCTTCTGCGCCATCGCCGTTTCCGAGGAGATATATAGGAAGACGAGACTCGACTCGACTCGAGAGAGAGAGAGAGAGAGAGAGAGAGCCTAATGATGTTGGTGTTCTTTAGGATGAGGATCGGCTCAGCTGGTCCGCGTTCCCACTGCTCCAACACGGACAGATTTGTGTGATGATTTCCCTCTTCAGTTTTTCGGTGCGTGGGGCTACAGCACCGACAATCTTCCTCTCTTTCTCCCCTCTTTTCTTTCTTCTTCATCCTTGTTTTCGCTCTCTGGCTAATGTAGATATTGGCTTGCTCAATGATCCGAAGGGGAAAGAAGGCGAGATAAAGAAAAAAAAGAAAAGAACGGAACGGTCGAATCCTATAAGGCCAGACGGGAAAAAAAGTAATAAACGTACATGTTTTTTCTTTGCTTGGCGCGGCAATATAGTACAGAGACGAGCCTACTGCCTACTGTTCGGTTGCCAGTGTATTTTTTTCTATAAATATTGTATTATGTACCAGCAAACGTCTATGTACATTATGCATAGACGGTACGTGTCAGTGGGCTCGCGAGGACACAACGGCCGCGTCAAGTGCAATACAAAGCGACGCGTCGGATGGTGGCGTAATAGCGTCTACGACGATATGGGGACGCGAACAGAGAAGAAGAAAACAACTACAAGACAAATCTGCCCCTATCTGGATATATCGGGTTCTGCGCCCTACTGTAATGCAACATGACGTTATTCTATTCGACTCTCTCGCTTATCTCGGTTATCCAATTGTATATTCCGTCTGGCTGGGGGGGACAAAAATTCGAGATAACGCAAAACGTCGTGTTGTACCCACTGTACTTGTAAGCCCTTATAAACATTCGTACAACAACAAGGTTTGGATTCTTTTTTATCCAAAAAAAGCGAATAAACAATTCACGGATCGTCTACGAAGAATTTTTCGAGCGATCGTCAATCCCGCCAAATTCAAAACTTGTGTTTTTAAAAAATCACCCAAGTACTTTTCCCCCTTTTCCTTCCATTTTACGATTGTTTGTATACACAACGTAGTACTACTCTCTGTAGTAGTAGTAGTAAGTTGTAGTAATAGTAGTAGTAGTAGTAGTACAGACAATCAAGCGTCTGCGGTGGTGACGGCGACGGGTGGTGCGCCTAGGCTTGGGGTTCATTTGTCTGAACTGTGCGGCTTGCGTGCATCCAGCACCCGAAAAATAAGGAAAAGTAGAAAGAAAGAGAGTGAAAGAAAAAAAAACACAACAAGGAGAGACAGACCGTCTGGTCCCCCCGTCTACCTTATACATACGTAAAATATATATAGTATATATAGTATATATATATATATATGCCTGCTTTGGGTCTCTCTATGGGTGGGTTGTGTGTGTGGCTTAAGAGCTCATCTAGAGTCAAGCAGCTGTTTGCCCAGCATGCTCCACTGTTTATACTGCGTACATCCATCCCCACCCTCTCTCCCCAGTGAGCTCGGGCGCCGGGACTTTTGCCGTATATCCGGTTTTTGTCGGTCCTTCTGGTCCTCTTTCTAGTTCTCGGCAGTACAGTACGGTACTGCTCGTCTAGACTGCGTCGTGTTCGTTCTTCTTTCTTTTGTTTTTTTGCTGGCTCCCTCGACGTGATGGCTGCCGCTGTCGAATGCAACTGCAATTTCGGTGATGTCATCAGCCATATAGCTCAGAGAAAGAGAGAGAGAGAGGACGAGTCCTCCGGGCCACACCAACTTCCCCTCTGTCGACACGACTCGTCTCTTTCGTGTTGGTGAAAGAGTGAGAGCGAGCGAGCGAGAGAAGGGGGCCCATCAAGAGAGCGTAGTATAGGCGTGTACAATATGCAAATACATTGTTCGGCGTAAAGACCGAGGGGTTCCAATGAATTCTTCTTCCTCTTCTTCTTCCTGCATTATACAGGGCCACGGCTGCATTCGTCATTATTGCACAATGCTTATTTTATTCTCAACTTCCTATGGTGCGCTCTTCTGCGCTCTATTTACTCTTTCTATTAATATCAACATTTTCTTTTTTTATTAGAAACAGCAGAGTGAGGGGAGAGCCGGACGCCCACCCAAACACTCTCCATCTCTCTTTGACGATGACAATAGAAGTAAAAGTTGACATGCCAGCTGTATTTACCGTCTCCGATTTCGACTTTTGTGATATTATCAGATTCGTTTCTTTTTTCGTCGACTCCTGCGATTTCTATCGCGGCGCAGTCTATAAATATCTTGGGTTCTGATGAGCTCCTTTTCTTTTTCTTACCTATTCGTTAGATCAACTGGCGTTCATCTCTTTATCCCAACGACACAATGTCCACCTCTTGTGCCCGTATTTATAGACTCGCCTCTTTTTTTTTCTTCCTTTTTTAATGCGTGCCTTACGCGCCAGGCATAATATATAACCTCGGACGATCATTTAAGGATAAATAGACGGACGCGATAAAAAAAAAAGAAGAAGAAAGACATTTTTCTGTTTTTCTTCTTGTTGTTTATTTTCAATTTCCCACTCCGATTCCACCAGACACTGACTGCGTGTTAACATTCTAGACGCGAGGACGTTGGCTGGCGTGATGTGGTACAATTACTTGTGGTGCATTTATTTCAAAATCAAATTCACGGGATATTTACCGCACAGCCACAACGAGGAAAAAAACAAGAAAAACGAAAAGGAAAAGACGTTGTTTCCTTTTTTTTTTCGTTAACCGGGTTTCGACGACAATTTACGTACTAGACCGGGTGTCGAGATAATTTATCGATTTTCTTTTCTTTTTTTCTCTCTCTTTTCAAGCGAACCCCGAAAGCATTGCCAGACGAGTCCTCCCCCCTCGAAGAAAATCAATAAATTAAAAATAGCCGTTTCCAAAAAGTCGGACAAGATCGAATTGCAACGACGGCAGCCAGAAATGATGATGCGTTCAGTTCTTTTTGAGGAAAAAAAAGAAGAAGAAGAAGAAAATTTTTCAAAGGTTTTCTCCCTCTTTTGTCTCGACTCCGTGTGTGGTAATGCGTCCGCCGTTTGAACGATTGAAAATACTTGAAATCCGTGAGCATTGATGTTCGTCACGGTTGCCGACAGATGAAAGTGATATTCTCTGTTCTTTCAGTTGTTTTGATTCAATTTGAGATGGAGATAAGCTGCTGGCTCTTTAGGAAAGACATGCAGAACACGTGGTTTCCAATTTTGTCTCTTTTTGTTTCTCACGCTCATCGGTGGAGCGACAAACTGAATCGTTGAAGCAGAAGAAGAAGTTGATCAATCACCCAGGGATTCCTCGTGACGAGGCAAGTGCATCAGACCGTGTCTCACGTTCGAAATACCAAGGGCGATTTCCGGAAGCCTGCCACCGACAAAAATCTCTCTCTCTCAAGTCCAACTTTCTTGTCTGTCTCAGTTTTGGTCTCGTGTCTTGTTTCTCTTGCTTTTTTGTAACCGCTGTTTGGGCTATTGACTTTTTATTGGAGACCAGGTACGAGTTGCCAGGCGGTTCGTGATGAATTTTCAGAGCGTTAAACGCCACTTTGACGGGCGGCGCCGTGTTCACGAGGCTGCGAAACATTTTTCAAATGTTTATGTCAATTTTGTGACAATGGCTCGAAAAATGCTTTGATCGGTTTATCCTCTAACCGGGGATTTCCCGTCTGACAACGCCTTAATCATTAGCACAGATCTCGAAAAATGAAAGGAAGTACTTTTTTCCTTGACTTTTACTTCTGACTTATCGACAACGACAACTGCGGCGTCGCCCAGTCGGCCAGTGTTTTTTTTTCTCTCCGTTTTATTGTCCCGACCGTGTCGAAATATTTGGCGAAGGAACAGGAAACCCGTTTAGAGGTTATGTTATTCGATTAGCTTAAATGAAAATCGTTGTTTTAGATCTCGTTACGGCTGACATCATCGCACATTTCCGGGCCATCCAATCCGATTTTCTTGTAACAATAGTTGAATAGTTTGGCCATCTTCATACGTTAATGGAATAGTTTCAAGAGCAAAAGCGGCGCAGCCCAGCAAGTTTATCTCTTCACATTGAAGTACGTAGTATGTTGTAGTATTAGTGGTGGCCAACTATACATTTCCTCGCGGGAAATAAGGCAAAACGCAAAGGGGGATTAGACGCGCTCACGCAAAAAGAGACGAAATAAATCAACACAGCCGTTTTTCCGAGTACTCTGTAGTAGCCGCCTAGTGATATATAGTCACTTTTCTCAATCGCCATCATCGCCGTGGCAGCTGACGCACCGATGTTGGGGATAGAAGGGCAGTGCCGACCGATTGATCATCCACTTGAAAAGCTAAAAAAGAAAGAGAGAAAGAAAGAGAGAAAAAAAGAAGAGACAGAGTCCAGCAACAACAATAACAACAAGGCAACAGCTACAACAACAAAAAAAGAAGAGGAAAATGAGGAGAGAAAAAAAAACTGTGGGGAAAATTAGACGGGATCTGATTTCAGTGGATGTCAATCAGAGGGAATTGCGCCAGCCCGTGTATAATGGACAGTTGTGTGTATGGTTGTAGTTTTTCTTATTCAACCCTCAGATGACGGGTTCTCTCTTCCCCTCCTCCCAATCCGTCCGCCTCTCGTGCATCAAGCTTCATTGGTCAGCCGGGCAAGAGACGGAACACACACACACGGTTACAGCGAGAGAAAAAAAAACCCAAAGGGGGGAATCTAGTATAAGGAGAGAGAAAAAAACTACGAAGAAAGAATCTAGTATGTCTAAAAAAGTAACCCCGCGTTGCACATAGTACATACACAGACATGGACGATAGACAACAACAATGGATTGACTCGGATGATGGATCGAATCCGAGGGGGACGGCTGGGCAAGTCTCTCTTCGTCTTTGCGTGGCGTTTTCATCATCATCACGAGAGCGCATTTTCGAACGGAATCGATTACGACTCGTAAACGAAACACAAAGAGATGACGAGCACAACGCTCGACGTGGAATTCGAAGCAGACGCGCGCGTTTCCCTGGGCACCACACCGGACGGGATGCTGCCGAGCTGGTACAAGAAGGAACCAGTGGCGACCAGGTGGTTTTCGTCATTTTTTCCTTTTTCGGTTTATCGTCCAGTCCGGTTTCGCCTATAGATTTTGCCCCAATTCCCAACGTTTCTTGACTTGAAGAGTCGTGATTCGTGACACGGTCTGTCCGTGCGCCGCGATCAGACGTTGGAATTGAGGTCGGATGTCCTTTTCAGGACGGACAACAAAAGACGCAGAACAAGTTGAAAGGTCAGTCTCTCGGCCATCATCGACGCTGCCGCCGCTGCCGCCACCGCCGCCCATCCATCAATAAATAAAGCGGATCGATTGGCGACTACGACCGACGGGATCGAACCCGTGTGTATGTGAGCGGACACGCACACGAGGTCCGTCGACGTTTGTTTTTTTTCCTCTTGTTACACTTGTCTTCTGCTTCTCGCTCTCTTTTTCTGGCTTTGCTTTTTATTGTCTTTCTTTTTATCGTTCGTGTTTTGTTTCGCCTCTCTTTTTTTTTATGTGAACGGAACGTTCTTGGCTGTCGCAACTGCGGCGAACGAGCACGCTCCAATTCGAGGCCATGTTTTGTTGACATTTATACCGTTATTGTGCGTCGGAGATAAAAGCGCAAGACACGAGGAAGGGAGACGGGCCGAGAGAGAGAGAGAGCAGGTCACTATAGTAAGAGAGAGAGAGAACCAGTCTGGATTTCTCTCACCATCCTGTGCCGTTCTCCGTCTGTTTGTGTTTTTGGCGGGATTTCGTCCGGGTTGGTTGGCGTCGCATTCGATCGGAGATGGAGAAAACAAACGAATGGACGCATTCCGCATCCGATGATGATGATGACAAAAGAAGGAAATGGGTGAGAGAAAGAGAGAGAGAGAGAGAGACAATAGACAAATCGATACAAGATTGTCCTTCTCTCTTACCTTCCTCTGATGCCGAACTGCGTACTATTCTTTTACAGAGTGTATCCCGCATTTGGCCGTGTCTTTTCGCCGACTGCGTCGTGCCAAAAATGGGCTTGCAGCAAGAGGGGGGAAGAAAGAAGAAAAAAAAAGGCGGTCAAGGCCTTTTCTCGTGGCGTTCGCGAAATAAAGAAACGGCGCACACAGCAACCGACGACTTGGTAACTACCAGCCGATTGCGTGGCGTGTTCCATATCCGGAGAGACTGCGCTGCGGCCGCCACCGCCACTCGATAGATGGAAAGATAAAGAAAAACCTGCTCGCAGAGAGAATCGTTGATCTGCGTTCGCATCTTTTGCCGCTCCATCTATCTCACCCGTTTCCTTTTTTTATGGCTTGTTACCATTTGTCCTTGTTTCTCTCCTCGCAGACGAGAACCTCAAACTGCGCTAAGCGGACGAAAAGCTGTCCGTCAAGTTATCTACGAATTTATATATATATATATATACCAAGGTTGTGTGTGCGATCGTCGTCGTCTTTTCTCCCGTCCGCCTCCGTCGTCTCCTTCCGACATTGACACGGATCCCGGCCCCGACGAGTTTTGTTGAGCGAAAGCTACCGGCCCTACCCGTTCGGGCGGCAGACGAGACGCGGGCGGAATGCGTCTTCTCGTCCCGACCTTATTCGTCATCATCGTAAAAAGCAAAAAGAAAACAAAAAGGCAGCCAACCAAAAGGAGACCACACCACCGCCTTTCTCCTCACGCCGCGCGGCTATATTTACATCGAACCGTTCCCTTTTCAAGAGAGAGAGAGAGAGAGACTTTTTTTTATGAACTATCAAAGGCCACTCCTCTGTTTTGTTTTCTTCTTCTTCTTCTTTTAGATCCTCTCTCTATATATATATATATTTTTTGAATTTTTGATGGTCGAGCGGGACTGTCTATAGGGCGCGACGCGCTGCCAAAAAACGCGGTCGCCACGCGATCCCGTCCCCATCACTGTTTCCATGGCGTGTCGCTGTCGATTAAAAAACCATTTGGAAAAAAAAAAACTTCATGTCGGACCGAGCAGAGGACTAGCCCTAGCATGCCTACTATTCTTTGCTCCCCCCTACGTATCTCTCGAGTGGCGGCGGGGGTATGAATGTCAGCATAGAGATACGGCATTTCTGGTTTGGCTGTCGCGGAGAATCAAACCGGCCGTACCCCATGAGCTTATCAGCGATCAAGTCCGTTTTGTATACTATTCCCCCTTTTAGTAGCTCCGTCATTCATTCATTTAGGGCTTTTCGAGGGCAGTCGGAAACCCGTCTGACGCCTCTGCGCTATGCGCGCCCCGGTTTTGTCCTGAAAAAAATAAAAATAAAAAATAAAAAAGAAGAATGGAAACAATGACGTGTTTCTCACCTTGTATTTCTTGTTATTGTTTGTCGTTTATTGAAATGTGCGGTCAAGTGTGACTGTGTGTTCCTCTCCGCGACTTTAGGGTGGGAGAGAGATGAAAAGGAAATCGTTTGCTGGGCTCTCCATTGAAAAGAATTCGAGATGGAAAAACAAATCGTCAAGATAAGCAAACAAACAAGAAAAATAGAAGAAAAACAAAAAAACACAACAAGAGGCCCATTGCCTAAAGAGTCTGGCCGGAATGTGGGAGCCAGCTCAGCCCCTCTCGACCAAAGCAGCTCGGCCTTCCTTATCGGTAAATAGGCCAACTACTACTACGACGCGAGAACTCAATAGAAAAGGAAAAGAAGAAAACAATCGGCCGGCCGAGACGCAAATACCCCCCGAAATAAGGCAACAACAGTACGAGAAACGACAACCTACATTTTCGCCCTGGCGACAGCGCAGTAGAAAAACCGAAACCTTCATTCCCGTTTTTTTTTTCTTTTTTTCTCTCGGCCGCAATGTCGTGTTGCGCCACTCTTGTATTCCCACTATCTGTCTCTCTTTCTCCCGTGCGCATCGATATGCAGACAAGACCAACACTTATAAACACGGCGAGTTGTGTACCGTGGTACGCACACCAAAGATATTCTCTACCAATATCCGGCGGTGTCTGGTGCGCCAGCGCATCTACATATTGTATACATTGTGAGAGCAGCCGATAGTGTATAAGAGAGCGAATGGACGAGACAAACATCTCTCTCTCTCTCTTTTTCTCCCTTTTTTTTCTCTCTTTTTCCCAAAGGTTGTCTGTTGTATTAGTGGACTCGTAGAGTTGATGTCTGCTGAATAGTTATAAGCGGAGAAGAACACGCAGAGAGAAAGAAAGAGAGATTGGGGGAAGAAGTTGCGCGCCAGGAGTTAAGGTCGGCCGGCAAACTTTCACCCCGGCCCAAGACGAAGACAAACCAAGACCTTGGATAAGATTGAACTTATTGTCGTTTTTGTGGATGTTGCTGCAATGCTACATGTATATACCTAGCAGTACAGTGGTGTAGTAGTACACCACAGAACCGTCTCGAATCACTTTTCTACGTGTCTTGCCTCGTAACGGTGTAGGTCGGTTTGGGTGTAGGAGGGCTCGGTTTCGTGATGATGTGCCCCACTCGGCTTCCTTTTGTGTCTGGCCCCGCTACGTCACTGACGTCATCGTCGTCTTGGCGAATCATTTGCCAAAACGAACAGGCGTCTTATAGACTCATTCCCTGCCTTGGGTTTCCATCGTTACCGCCATGCAGAGCCACAGTCTGCTGTCTGTGTAACGCGCTTTTAAATGATACAACTCCTAGCGATAGTCACTCGGAGGGAAAGAAACAAATGAAACGTGAAAAAAAGAGAGGGAATATGGGGAGGAGGAAGATTGGTGGGGTGCAAAGGCAATCATCATCATTGTGATTAGAAATGTTGATCGATGAGGGACAACAGACGCACTTTCTCCTCTCGCCGAGCGTGGATACTCTTTTTCCTCTTTCATTCCAGGGGTGTAATCTAAGAGAATCCGAGGAGAAACGAAATGAAAATCGACGAAGAGCCCATAGGCGTAGAAAAGGGAAGACGACAACGACGAAGACGGCGATAGTCTTTTGTAATATAAACCGGCCAGAAAAAAGGGAAAAAAAATAAATAATCGTCTGGCGGTTGCAGGTGCTGCGTGTCGGGATCGCTCGGAGAACTAAAAATAGCTCCGACCTCGCCGTAAATCGAAGGCCGGAACGGCAATGTCCGCTATTCACACACATTTGAGTGCATATAAATAAATACAGACACATATATTAGCGGTGGACATGGCCAGGAATACCTAGCGCGCTCATTGGAGGCATTTTGGGGTTTTCTTTTCCGTCTTTATAGAGGGCCCAGGGCGCGAGTCGGCCAGACGCAACCATTTGCGTATCCGATCGTAAAAAAAACGGATTTTTGTCTTGTTCCAAAATAAAGAGGGAGGGCAAAAGAATAACGAAACGACGAATTAAAAAAGGAAAAGAGAGAGAAGGAAAGAATGGGTCGTGGTTGCATGGTGTTGTTACTACAAGGTGTATCTATCCAGCAGGAGCAGCAGCAGCAGGAGATTCACCTACAGAGACGGAGAGCGGGAGGGTTTCGGACACCCAGACATGCTGGGCCAGACTTTTCGGTCTTTCGGCTAGCCTGAAGGAGAGAGAAAGAGAGAGAAAGAGGGGGAGAGCTCTGACGACGGCGACGGTACTACTACTACTATGACGACGACGACGACGACGGTAATAACGAAACGCCGCGGGAGGACCGTGAGAAACGGGCGTCGTTCGAGCAGCAAATCGCATTCCGCCGGCAGTGCGCGGCCTCTCCCGTTTCTTCTTTGCATTCTATTTTTTTTTTCTCTCCTATTATTAGACTTTTTTTCTCTTTCTCTCTTTCCCTCTATCCCATCACTGTTTGTATGTGTTGTTTGTCTGCGTTGAAATCATCACGATGCTCTCATCTTCATCGGATCTGTTATGTAAACACTGCGTCATCGAACCCCAGTGTGGTTTGAGGTTCTCCAATGCTTACGACTTCTGTTTCTTTCCTTCTTCCGTCTTTTCTTTTTTTCTTCCGATCGGGGGTTGAAAAAAACGGATATCGTGTGCGAGTATGTTTTCCTCTTTTTTTTTCTTTCTTCCAAAGATAGAAGAAATAAAAAAGAAAGAGAGATGGGTATTTCCGATGTCGACAGAGAGACGACGATGAAGACCGCGAAAACGACCGTGTGAAATTGACGTTGCCCTCGTCTCTCGGTCGCCGCAGACGAAATGGTCGTTGACTGTCGATAAAGCTGTCGCTGGGCGACTGGTGCGACGCTCCAGACACAACAGAGAGCGTCTAAACGGACGCCCCGTCTGTGTGAAGAGGATTTGGCAAACAGGGGGAAAAAGAGGAGAGACAGAGAGAGAGAGACAGAAAGGAGAGAGAAATAGAGAGAGAAGGATGAACAAGAGGAAAAGCAACGGCCTCGGAACACGTCATGGAAAAAGCCCGCTTCGCGGCCGCCGCGTCGTCCTCGCTCGTGACGGCGCAATATATCCATACAACCAAACCTCCAAGTTCATTCACTTTGCACGGCCAACGGTTCTCTCTCAATTCTCCTACGCGTATCTGCGCGTTTTTTTTTCTTTCTTCTCTTTCTTTTTGTTTTGATTCCTTTGGCCCACAAAAATACCAACGGCGCCGAGCGCGGGCTCCGATAGGTGGCAGCATCTGATAGCGTCTCCATCCACTCGGAAGTTCTCCAGTTTGTTTTGGTTTTTTCTTTTCCGAGGAATCTCTCGAAAAAGAAAGGAATTCGTGTATGTATGTCTGTTTGCTCTTAATGGGGTTTTTAGTCTTTGCACCGTCTCGCTTCTTTTGAAAAAGAAAAAAAAGAAGAGATGGAAGACAACAAAAATGATGAGGGAAACAGATAAGAGCGAAGAGAGGCGCGCTAGACAACAGCCGAACCAACCCGAAACGGCAGCATGAGGCAGTGCACGGCAGCAGCAACCAGTCTGCATGTAGCTCGACATAAAAAGCGGAGGAGGAGGGCGAAGAGGGGAGAGAAAAAGAGAGAGAGAAAAAAAAAAGAAAAAGAAGAAGAGAAGCTGTGGAACGTTAACGAACAGGCAAAACATGTTGACTGGTTGAGCGTTGGCGGAGGGAAGCTGCTGCTGGGCCTCGGCGTGGGTGGAGCAAATGCGTCATCCGTCCCGATTTTGAGTCAGAGGCTCAAAGACTCTGTGAGAAGGGCGAGGATCAACTCTCTCGTCCTCCTCCACTCCCCTCCGCCATATTCTATCTACCTACTTGACTAACGTTTAGACGCTGAGGGAGAGAGAGAGAGAGAGACGGAACGTCGTCATCCGCGCCGGGGCCCTTTCTATCCAACAGACGGGCGACGACGGAGCCAATCGTCTTCTGACGAAGACAGACAACTTGATCCCGTCCACCACCGAAAACCCGGTTCTCTCCCTTTATTGCTGTTATCCTTTTGGGCTTGTGTCGTGGCTATTGCCAAACGAGCGTGTCGCCATCCGTCGCCAATCTACCAATATCCAACAGCGCGACATCAAGTCACCGCGCGGAAAGCCGCGCTCCGTCTAAAAACACGCAATAAACAATGTACGAAATGAAGCGTTTCTTTCCTATTAAAATTCAACGGGTTCTCTCCTATCGCCCAGTCTCTTTTATTGAAATGCCCCACCGCTAGCCAGCATACTGTAAACTAAAGAGAAGGAGAGTTCTCTTCTTTTAATTTAAAGATTCGTCTCGTCCATAGAAAAACGTGCGCCACTACTGCGATCTGATGAACGGGTGACACAATGGAAAGGAACCTTCAGGTCCAATCCTATTAGAATAGATTCGTCGAGCAAACTCATGCTGGGCAAACACACAAAAAGGGCGAACTATGAGCCACAAGAGACTTTTAAACCCTTTTCTTCCATGTGCGTATGGAGGGGACATGTCGTCGCTGCATATGAAATCGTTTCTCTTTTTTTTTTCGTTTTGTTTTATATTATCATTTCAGCCCCGACCAATATTGAGAGAGAGACTATTTCGAGACGCAAAACCAGTCTGGCGCCTCACCGCTTAAGAAAGCTCAAAGAACTGTTGAACGCATCATCTCCCCCCTGCCCCATTGTAGGCCTTAGCGCAACGATATATCCGAAGCGGCTAATTATCAGGTTCTTCCTTCTATTTTTTTTTCTCTATCTCTTTCAGGATGGCGAAGGGATCTCTCCGCTACGAGACCCCCCGTCTCCTTCCATCTAAATCTCGGTTCTCCTCATCATGAACAGCTCTGATCTTTAAACACATTTCTTGTGTTTTTCAAATAGCTATTACAACAACGGCGAAAGAAGAAAAAAAAACTCTTTGAAGTTTTTTGCTCTCTCTTTCTTTCTTTTTTCTTGTGTGTTGGATTCAACTTGGAGCTTGAAGTGGATTACTTGAATGCACCCCGGATTTTTCTTCCTTTTTTTCTCTCTTTTTCTCTCTCTCAACGCAGCAGCAAACCGGGCGGCCTTCCATCTCACACCCTGCTCTTCTCCGCTACTCCGATGCTCCGATGTCTGTCTGTGAGTGAGAGAAAGAGAGAGAGAGAAGGAGAGACGGTCTGTGTAAACACGGTGGAGGGTATTACGAATAGTTTTGTTCGAAGAGATATTCTCTTCTCTCGTCAGTCTCTTTCTCTCGCGCTCCATAACAAAAGACTCCCCTCCGATACGCTGTAAACATCCATCGGAGCAGTCTCTCTCTCTCTTTCTATCTCTACAGAGTCTCCTTTTCCCCATCAGCATAATCGTATTCATCGATTCAAATGGATTCGCATTCCAGACGATCGGAGCAGCAGCAAGCGCGGCGGCGGGCGCCGGGAGTGAACGGGCCTTTTTTATTGTTGTTTGTTCGTCGAAGACGACGACGACGGTTACGATGACGACGACCGATGCGATATATACTACTTCTTCTTCTTCTTCTTCGGTTCTTCAGTTCTTTTTCTACTCTCGAAACTCCTTTCGCAGCTCCGTGAGCGAGCCAAGTCCTTTTCTGCCCTTGTTTTATTTGAATTTTGTAGAGCGTTGGGGCGCGCTCACACTGTGCGTCCGTCTCTGACGAGAAGGCATAGAGCGCCGCGGAAAAGAATTCCGCCGAAGCTGCCTACAAAGACCCGTTCACGCACCCATACGCAACACAATAGGCGTTGGTGCTACTGGCTCCTAATTTAAAATGGTCCGTACAAAAAAAAAAGAGAGGAAGAAGAAGAGCGCAGACTGGACCCGTTGGCCCCTTTTTGTTCTCCCGCCGTTTCCTTCAAGTACTTTGCTTTCTCGTCTCTATCAACTTTAAAAAAAGAACGCAAGAATCCAGGAATGAAGAGGAAAAAGGCCAGGGCAGGCACTTGGGCCGTTATTTAAGCAGAAAACAGGATTCTCTTATCGTCGACGACTTACTTATCCCAATACTTTTTTTTGATCCCCTCTTTCTTTTCTTTTCTTTTCTTTCGAAAGTCTAGCAGGGTGTTTAGGTAATTCCTCCTTATGTACTAACCGGTTCCCCTCATCTCGAGCGTCTCTGCGTAAATTGAAGGCGAAGAGAAAGACGTCAACGGAGGCTTTTGTATAATATAATCCCCTCCTGATCGCGGGCGCATTCCCGCACGGCGCGCACTATACCCTTTTTAAAAAATTTTAATTTATGCCTCCGTTTTTTGTCGTCTATTATATGCCATGCCACCATCCGAGCCTTCTCGCTTGTCTCAGCCCTAACCCTCCCCGTTTGTCTTGTCTCCATTTTCTTTTCCCTTCATTTTTCATTTTGATTTGAAAAGATTTGTTAGCTACCCTTCGTCAAAGACGCGAGCTAGGGTCTCTTTCAATCAACAGGGAAAGAGAGAGAGAGAGCCCCAGACACTAGGCCGGTGTTATATATAAATGGGCAAAGGGAAGTTGAATGAGATTGAAAACAGATTGGGACGGAGGAGGCCGTTGGGTGCGTAGAGCGCGTTGGATTATACGTAAACACGCGCCGATGCGGTTCGGCTTGAATCTCTCGCCAAATGCCAGAACGAGACACTGCCGATACAACGTCAGTTTCGCCACCACCGGAGAACGCGCCGCAAAATGCGGTGGCGGCAGTAGGCGATGGCCAAGACTTTGGCGGACATGGAGGAATTCACGTTCGTAAATTGAGTGGTTCACAAGTGTGCCGAGAGTAATGTAGGCAAAACACTCACTTCACGCCATAAATCCTCGCGATATTGGATTGGGGGCTAGAGACGCGTCTGTTTGGTTTTTCCATACACTTTTTCAACCGCTACCTCTTAAAAATTTCACAGTTGTGCATAAGCCCGCGCCATCTTTTGAGAGCGTCGTCAAAAAACGCATAGTTCTTTCGCCTTACGGTGTCAGGTTTCTGGAGGGCCTGAAAGGAGCTAGTGCTAGTGCAATCAGGATGAACGTAAGATGTTAGTACTTGCGAGTTGCGAGTACTTATACTTATGTGAAAAAACGATGGGAATTGTTGGCCAGTGTTGAAAAGTTCAGACTAACTTCTAATAAGATTGCGAGTATGATCGACAACATTAGTATAAATGAATGGGCGAAAATTTAAATGAGAAATAGAGTAACGTGAATTTGGAAAAAGGTAGCAAATTATATATTGGCATATAGTGGATGTATGTTCGGGACGGAAAGAGTTTCGGTAAAGAAATGGACAATTTGCGGACACGGACGCAATAAACCTGTACAACAGAAGAAGCAGGTTCAAGCGCAGTATAATAAAAAACAAGGATTCTGTTTCTAACTAAAAGCCCATATTTACATTAATTTTCCTATTGATTTCAACCATTAGTACGTAGTTTGTGTTTAGCAAAAGGAACTTTATGTTCGTCGCTAATAGAGGCGCTAGACGTAAATTTCAATTACATTTTTGTAATTCACTATATTTTTGAGTGACTTGATAATCAAGTCTTGATGTTTATTGCAAATATCATGAAGTACGTACGTCAGAGGGAACGACGATACATTATGTGAACACATTGTCTGAAATTTAAAACAGCAACAAAAAATCGAATCCTTTTTGGCTTATTACCTGCTTCTACATCTTTTACCTGTATTTCTGAGATTTCTACTAATTAGTTTCCGCCAGGTAGCGTTGCTGCCTGTAGAGTGTGGTTGGACTATTGGAGATTAGGAGCGGTTCGTCTGCTGCATGATAACAAGTGGGCGTCAAAGAGGAAATGTCAGTATGTCACGGCCTCACGGGTAAGTTCAAGTATTTAGGGTATTTCTCACTTTTTTTACTAGTCCACTGCTTCAAATTGTATAGAATAATGGGTAAAAGTCTAGTTTAGGACTGCCGTTTCCCTATTCTTTTTCACTTTACTTCACTTTACTTCTTCACTTTACGTCTTCACTTTACTTCTTCACTACTACACTATATGTACTGAAATGTAATGTAAAATACATCCGAATTCGTCTCGTGTGTGACAGCGTACTTGGCGTAGCCAACGTAGTTGGCTGACGTTGCCTATTTTTATATTATACAATACACAAAATACAACGCAAAATACACTACAAAGATATTTCACTTGTTTTACAAGACTAGTAGCCTAAATGGTAAAGGCGTTGGCTACTACCAATGATATCTAAGGTTCAAGTCCAGAACCCAGCTGATCTTTTTTCAAAAAAACCTTCACTATACTTCATAACCATACTATTCTTTTTATATATACCTTATAGGCATACGAGTTGGGAAAGAAACGCAAAATATCCACCACTATACTTTATCACTATACTATTCATACTATAAATATACACATCACACTATACATATACTATATAACTATACATTCTATCTCGTCAGTTATTTAGTTTTCATAACAATTGTGTCCTCTTGGCCCCGCAGGGTAAGGTGCTAATGGGTTGGGTTAGGTTAGGTTAGGTTGGGTTAGGTTAGGTTAATAAAAAGGAATGTCTGGGCCCCGCAGGGTTAGGTGCTAATGGGTTGGGTTAGGTTAGGTCAGGTTAGGTTTGGTTAGGTTAATAAAAAGGAAAATCTGGGCCCCGCAGGGTTAGGTGCTAATAGGTTGGGTTAGGTTAGGTCAGGTTGGGTTTGGTTAGGTTAATAAAAAGGAAAATCTGGGCCCCGCAGGGTTAGGTGCTAATGGAAGGAGTTAGGTTAGGTCAGGTTGGGTTTGGTTAGGTTAGGTTAATAAAAAGAAAAATCGGGGCACCACAGGTTAAGGTTGAAGTTAAAGGGGTTAATCTTGTCAAAAGGGGAGTGGCTAACATTAGGTCACTTGTCAGCGCCTCTGTGGTGTGAGTAGTCAACTAATAGACTACTGAATCAAGTTAACTCTCCATTCTTTCTGGCCATTATCAATAATTATAAGGATCGGCGCCCTCAAAATGACTTTACTTTTTCAATCTAAAGTGCTAGAAAAGTACAAAGATTCCTTAGAAGATAGCTACAAGAAGATTCGTAGGATTCCTTTGGGAAAAACTGTAGTTTTTGATGAGTTGCCGTGGTCAGCATTTAAAATCAATTTGCTAGCAATGGAGTTGCCTAAAATGGATGTATTTCATTATTTGCTTGAGTTGGGATTCATCAATAACTCTCAGGTTAAATGCCTCAAGTGCAAAAGCCCCAAGCTATCGATTGTGAGCAACAAGGCAAAATTAGACTGTGTAGTTTATCAGTGCAATAATAAAATCCCTGTAGACGGCTCCCTTCTGAAAATGAAAAGTTGTCGTAGTAGCAGGGGTATTCGTTCACACTCATGGTTTTCTAGGTCTCACCTTCAACTTACTGAAATTCTTTTATTTTCGTACTATTGGTGGCACGAGTGCAAGCTAAAATTCATCGAAGAAGAAATGCAATTTGCTCATCAAACAGCGATTGACTGGGCAAGCTTTTGTAGAGAAGTTGCGATTGACGTCATGCTAGAGCATTCTGAAGCAATTGGTGGTGCAGGCATGATAGTTGAAATAGACGAATCGAAATTTGGAAAAAGTAAGATATTAAAAAAACAATTATAAGGTGTAGTATATAGTATAGTATAGTTTGATATCTAACTAATGTAATTTTGTTATCAAGGGAAATACCATCGTGGCGCTTACCGAGAAGGACAATGGGTTTTTGGCGGTGTCGAGCGGGATTCTAACAAATGTTTTCTAGTTCCCGTGGAAAATAGATCAGCTGAAACCCTCATTGCGTTGATCAAAAAGTGGATAAAGCCCGGAACAACCATAATATCAGATTGTTGGAGGGCATATGATCGCATAGAGTGAGTAACATGTTTTCTAAAATTGATCAAATTAGAAGCTTAAAAGTACTGTTTTTAGGGAGCACAATGATTATCAACACTTGTTGGTTAACCATTCCATCAATTTCAAGGACCCGGAAACTGGGGCGCACACAAACACAATCGAAGGTAAGTCCAACAATAAGTATAGTTATATAGTATAGTATAGTTGTTAGTTCTCCCCAACAACAAGTGTAGTTATATAGTATAGTATAGTATAGTTGTAGGTTCTCCCAACAACAAGTCTAGTTATGTAGTATAGTATAGGATAGTTGTAGGTTCTCCCAACAAGTGTAGTTATATAGTATAGTATAGGATAGTTGTAGGTTCTCCCAACAACAAGTGTAGTTATATAGTATAGTATAGGATAGTTGTAGGTTCTCCCAACAACAAGTGTAGTTATATAGTATAGTATAGGATAGTTGTAGGTTCTCCCAACAACAAGTGTAGTTATATAGTATAGTGTATAAGATTTTAATTCTCTAATAGATAGTCTAATGATTTTATTTTCCTAATTTGGTCTAAAGGTCTATGGCAAAAAGTGAAGTACTCTTTACCCCAAACACATCGAAAAAAGGAACATTTCGTCGGTTTCCTATCTGCCTTCATGCTGCGGAAGAAGTGGAGGGATGTGGATGGCTACCCCTTTTTTATGAAAGCCGCGGCACGTCTTTACATGGCTGAAGATTTACAAATCAATCTTGAGAATAATTCCCTTTAATTATGTTTTATATGTTATATGTTATATGTGTTTTATGTTTTATAATAAATAAGTAACAAAAAATTTTCATTTGAGTCCATTTTATTGACACAACAATAAATTTCATGGGACTGTGGGAAAGATACATATTTCTGAAATTTACTCATTTAAGTGTTGGCTTTTTGCGATACACATTAAATTTTGCTGTGATGGATGTCCGCACAACTTTTTCAATTTGTTCCTTGGCTGCAACTTTTCCCCACGCTTCTTGGCTGAGTCCTGCAAAAAAAAGGTAAGTAAGGTAAGTAAGGTAAGTATTGTACGTATTAATTTCATAAGGTAAGTCAGGTCGAGCTAACAAAAGTTAAAACTTCTCTTTTGCTTACGTATCAAGGTGCTGATGTCTACAGGTTTCATCGGTCTCCTCAGGTCTTCCCCTTTCTTTGCACTTTGGTTGGTCAGCTTCCGGGAACCCATGTACTCTTTGGTGAAACCAGCTTGCATGATTTCAAATACAAATTTTTTGATTGTATATATTTGTTCATATTTGCTCTTCTGTTTTGATCCTTTTTGTTTGTTTTTCTCCATCCTGGCAATTTCTTCTGTCGCTCTTGCCTTGGCCAATTCCAACACTTCTTCATCTTCAACCTTGAAATCGCCTTGTTCCTAGTTTTTTCCAATTAAAAGTCACTAAATGTAATTTAAATGAAAATTTCTTAAATATTTACCGTGTCTTCGTCTGATTCCTCCCCCAAACTTTCTTCTGATGAAGTGTTACCAAAGCCATGAAAACCGCGGAATTTCGGACTCTTGTCACTTTCTGTTGTTTCGTCTGCTACCTGAAAATAAACAAGGGTAGTCATGGCAACTACTTCAGATTTCAAATTTCGAACGTTTACCTTTCGGCGCTTTTTTTCATTTCCGTCCTTTTCCATTCTAGTCATTTCCTTCCTCATTTCTTCTATTTCTTTCTCTAAATCCTTAGCCCTTTCAGCTTCTTCTTTCAATTTTTCATTTTCTTCCTCTAACAATTTCATCTTTTCTCTTTCCTCGGCCAATTTATCTTCTGTTTTATTTTCCTCCTTCAACTGACTTAATTGCCCTTCTAATTCTTTGACTCTCTCCTTTTCTTTCTTCAACTCATCTTGTATTTCTGCTTTTGTTACAATCTTTTTATTTTTATTTTCGACTGATTTCGGCTTTGTAGTTTCTGTCTTGTCAGTTTTCGATTGGCGTGTTTTCGCCATTTTTCCCATCGTTCAGTAAGAGTGAAGAGAGAAGTGAACAAGTGAAGTGGAATTCCGAATGGGAAATGGGCTCGTCTGCAAATTTCCTCTCAACCTTCGTTTTTCCAGTTCGTGGGAACGGAGAGGATGGGTGACGAAAATGTTTGAGTTCGATTTTTTTGGGGAGTTGTGAAATACCCCTCTCCCCCTCTTTCAAGGTTACGGTGGGTGGTCGGGCCAAAACAAGCCGAAAGGGTTCCAGTTTCTTGTTTCTTTATTCGTTATTATTTCTTAATTTTCTTGATAATTTATGCCCCTTAAGTTTTATATTAAATTTCATTCATTTTACAATTTTTTAAGAACACCCATTTAATATTTGTTGATTCGTATTTCAATAAAGGAATTGCAACGCAGCATTGTGTGTGTGATCTGTTAGCCATTTTCATGTTTTCAAGTTGAGAGAGGATGTCGTAGGCTGGAAGTGGTCCTTCTCTTTCCTCAAACACTTAATATTTTCTGCAGACTTCCTGATTGCTTCAATTGTTTGGTAACGTACGTTTCATTATCTTAAAATTAGGTTATAGTAAGTAAATTTGTCGTTTGAAGCATCAGTTTGTATTTCGGTTGTTTTACATTCTTCACTTCACTTTACTACACTATACACTTTACTATAGAAAAGAAGCTATAGTATAGTACTACACGAAAAAAACGACATATATCTTCACTTCACTTTACTACACTATACACTATACTATATAGTATAGTACATATGTCGTTGTTTTCGTATAGTACTATACTATAGCTTCTTTTCTATAGTAAAGTGTATAGTGTAGTAAAGTGAAGTGAAGAAGTGTAGGGAAACGGCAGTCCTAAACTAGACTTATGCCGAATAATGTATTAGTGGTATTAGTCCAACTGAAAACTTATTTGTTGTTTATTCTGATAATTGATGACGGTATTTTCCGTTCTCGAGAAACTTGGTTTCAGTGAAAAAGAAATTCAATTGTTTTTGCATTAGTAATTGTTAAATTTATAATGTTAGGATGAGGCATCAAATCATTCTTTCAATACTGGTTTTCAGTAATAATGAAAATTACATGCATTGTTATTAACATAGTCAGTAGAAGGTACAAGTTTTTGAGTTGGCATGAATCTCTTCTGGTACTATACATTTGATTTGGTGTTTGTAGGTTTGTAGGAGAATTGGTGTTATCTGTCTCTATATCTTCCATTTAGAATTCTTCTCCTTCTCCAACAATGTTAATTTTAAACACGTCATTGGAGTCTGAGCAGAAGAGCTTGGATTGGGGCATCACTTGATTGTGGCATCACTTGATTGTGGCATCACTTGATTGTGGCATCACTTGATTGTGGCATCACTTGATTGTGGCATTTGTGAAATGTAATTTAAAGATTTAGTGTTTCATCAGAGACATGGTATCCTACTTTCCAAGGAACTGGTAGAATTAAGCAACGGTCTAGATAGTTGGTGAAATATTTATAACCACGCTAAACAGTGTGATGATCGATGAAAAAAACATGTTCAAGTGTAAATGTGGCAAGGCGTATCGTCTCGGTCACTATGGGTGCTGTCCATTGGTACAAGATTATGATATAGTTGTCAATCGAAATTTGTGGTCCATTTTTTTTTCTTCTTCAATAAAGCGCCAAGTTCTATGGCATTCAAATCTTCATTTCTTTTGTGGCTATGTTAATATTTCTTTTTTTGGTATGACAGCGGTAGCAGTGTGGTAAAGCGCCGAGAAGTGACGGCAGAAGTCAAAGATTCGAACCCTCTCGTAATCTATTAGAAAAAATTTAAAAAAAAATTGTCTCAGTGAAGTCGTCTTGAAGTCGTAGCCGTGTGGCTCACCGCCGAGATGAGAAGCAAAATGCCAGTGGTTCAATTCCCGGTGTGGACGCAGATTCCAAATCAAGTCCTTCATGAAAGAAACAACTGAAATTATTTTTTAAAATGGTGCCGTCTGTCGTAAGGGTTTTATTTCCTCCACCTGTATCTCTTTCCTACTGCATATATATTCATTTTACATTTTTCAGTTACCGGTAGCCGTGTGGCAAAGCGTCGAGTTGTGACGCTACAGGTCGGAGGTTCGAATCCTCGTACCTGCTGTCTTTAGTTAGGGAACGATTTGAATGGTCGATGATTCCCAGGCAACTTGTTGTTTCATTTATCAAGTTGTGTGGTCTGTTTGTGAGCCGTTTCTTTTCTCATATGCTCATGATTCATACCCGACTGCAACTGCTTATGTTTCAGTTCTAAAACAAAAAATACGAAGTCGTAGCCGTGAGGAAAAGCGTCACGCTGCGATACAACAAGTCTGAGGTTCGAATCCTCATGCAGTAAAGCCAAGAACCAAGGAATTCTCTCTCTTTAAAAATCTTATGGAATTTTACCGACTCCAATTTGTTAAAGAGGCTTCGATCCCGTGATCAATCGTTGTGTCGATAGCCATGTGGCAAAGCATCGAGCTGAGATGCTCGAAGTCGGAGGTTCGAATCCTCGTGAAGGTGTGAAGCGTTTATTGTTTCGCGTTTAATTTTCATTATCCATATATTTCTTCTTCCGTTGTTGTATTCGTTTCGAGTAGCAGTTATAACAGGCAGCAATAGCCGAATTGGTAGAGCGTCGAGCTGAAATGCTTGAAGTCGGAGGTTCGAACCCTCGTCTAGAGACATATAGTTGGTCAACGGAGATTCCCGTACGAATCCCCCCCTGCACCTAATACTCAGGGGTAAAGCGCAAGTACGACAGGCCCGGGGACAATCCGGGCCTCTCTGGGCGAGAGCCGAACCGGTTTGCCGAAATTTACCAGCGCGTTTATTTATTCAAGTATCTTTTGGTTTGGTATTATATAGTATGGTACTGGTTTGCTTTATTTAAGTTACTTGTTGGCAATACAACAATCAATACTAACAACCATACCATACTATATAATACCAAACCAAAAGATACTTAAATAAATAAACGCGCTGGTAAATTTCTGCAAACCGGAGAGGCCCGGATTATCCCCGGGCCTGTCGTACTTGCGCTTTACCCCTGAGTATTAGGTGCAGGGGGGGATTCTTACTGGAATCTCCGTTGACCAACTACATGTCGCTACACGAGGATTCGAACCTCCGACTTCGAGCATCACAGCTCGACGCTTTACCATTTCGGCTACCATTGACATTCATAAATGTTACTGGGAACATATAAATACAACAACATGGGGTACTTCTTTCATACTGCATATATATTCATTCAATTTTTCATAGTTAACGGTAGCCATGTGGCAAAGCGTCGAGTTGTGACGCTACAGGTCGGAGGTTCGAATCCTCATGAAACGACGTGTAATTAAACGCAAATTCTGAAACTTCAAAATTAACGCAACTTCAAGAAATAAAAAATATGGAAATAATAGCAACTTAACCATGATAGTGGTAGATATGTGACGCCCACGGTCGGGGATTCGAAGCCTCATGCTTGTAATTGGACAAAGTACAATGCAAAGAAGAGAAAAATGACCGGTTCATAAAAGTCGGAAATGAAAGAAAAGTGACAAAATAAAAACGAAATTAAAACTTCTATACTCAGTTTCTTCATATTTTTATTATAAATACAATGCGCAATGATACATGTTATGTTTTCAACTATTTTATGAACGATCAGAGTAGAAAATCTCTAGAAGAGATATTCGTTATATTCATCATTTCGTTCGTTGCCTCTCGTCGCTCGGACGGACCGTTCCGCCCAACGAGAAGGCATGGCACCCCGGGAAAGAACCGGAGGAGCCGGAAAGAGAGAAGAGTGACGGTTCGGGCCAGTTCTTAGGGGATGCGATTGAACCTAGTCGGGCGCTTGGCTGTATTCACCCTTTCGAGACAGAGCCCATCCCTACCACCAGCCGGTCTCCCATTTGCGGGAACCTTACTCTAGCAGTCGCAAGTATTTCGACTGATGCAATTATGGCAATCAGCCGCCGTACAAGTATACTGCACATATAAGAGGTAAAGGCGACAACTACAAAATCAGAGTGCAAAATCTTTTTTTTTTTTCATTTATTCAGCTCGGTACTGCCCGTACCGTCCCCACGTAAGGCATGGCTAACAGGGAAAGAGAGAAGAGGGATAGTTCGGGCCAGTTCTAATGAGACGCGATTGAACCGAGCGCTTGGCTGTATTCACCCTTTCGGTAAAGAGCCCATCCCTAACACCCGCTGATCTTGGCAAACAGTCACCGTAGGAGTATACTGCATGAATAAGCAGGAACGATCACTCCGTGTATCAGCTTGGCATCAGCAGTTACCTGAAAAAGTAAAAGAAAGAATGTATACTCTGAATGAACTGTGGTAAAAAGGCCAACCAACCTTCCGAGTCCTTTATAATTGCGAACATTAAACTACAAATAAAAATGATTTCTGCTTTGGAAAGAATATTTAACAGTTTGCGCCACCTGAAACATTAAAGACCAGGTCATTCATAAGTTTATCATTGATGAAAAATAATCGATTTATAGAAAAAGTTGTAACCTTTTACACATAGTAGTGTCGCTGACAAATCAATTTTCCTATTGCGCACCAAGCGGCCAATCCTATGGCAATGACGACCAGTTCCAGTTGGAAGTCCAACAAAGAAAGTAACCAAACAACTAATTTGACAGCAGACAAATAAAAGAGATATATTAGGCTTTGAACAATATACACTAAGAAGTAATTCTACTTTTACCGTGTCAGCCCAATTGTATATGTACACATTTTTTAAAGAGACATCACAGTTGGACTAGAATGACGGAGGTGGGACACTGGCAAGCAGGGTTGTGCTACTACAAGAAATGGAAAATTAAAGTTGTAAGGAAAGCAAGCTTGCATCACCACAAACAATAAATGCAAGTACACCTTACCTGGCATTCCTATTTGAGAATAGGAAATATATAATGGGTGGCCACCGCGCCTTAACTGTAGGACGTTTTCTCACAAACAAACAGCCTGTAAACATTGACATTAGATGACAACAGCTGTACCTAATGACTGAACAAGTAAATCATTCTAGAGCTTTGAAATCTATAATTGAATTCTATAATGGAACCAAATTTCACTGAAAAATAAGTCTTCTGACCCAGTCAAACACAAGATAAAACCATGATTTCATATAACCATTTGCTGCTTTTTTTAAACCCCAACAGCAACATCATCACTGTTGTGATGGGGCTCACATGTCACATCACACAACCCACTAAATGATTTAATGGGCTGAAAGTCTTTAACTCAGACTTACTCACATATTTCACACGCTTTCTAGTTTAACATACGGCGAACGTTCGCGGGTTTTCAACTACATGAGATCCAAAGAGTCAAACAATGTCTACTCATTAAAAAAGGTACAAACATTCTTAAAATTCCTTGATAAAAAAGATACTAAAACCCTTGTCAATTCAAAGAGTTAAACTGTTAATGAATATGAGTTCGGACGTTAAAGTAACGAATTAGACAAATAAGAGATATATTAGGGCTTTGAACAATGTACACAAAGAAGTAATTCTAGTTTTACCGTGTCAGCCCAATTGTGTGTACACATTTTTTAAAGAGACATCACAGTTGGACTAGAATGACTGATATGAGATGAGATACTGGCAAGCCAGGTTGTGCTACTACAAGAAATGAAAAATTGAAGTTGTTAGGAAAGCAAGCTTACATCACCACAAAGAATAGGATATATAAAATGGGTGACAACCTTAACTGTAGGATGTTTTCTCACAAACAAACGAACAGCCTGTAAACATTGACATCAGATTAAAGCAGCTGTGCCTATTGACTGAACAAGTAAATCATCCTAGAGCTTTGAATTCTATAATGGAACCAAATTTCAGTGAAAAATAAATCTTCTGACCCAGTCAAACACAGGATAAAACCATGATTTCATATAACCATTTGCTGCTTTTTTTTTTTACCCCAACAGCAACATCATCACTGTCGTGATGTCACATGTCACATCACACAACCCACTAAATGATTTAATGGGCTGAAAGTCTGAAACTCAGACTTACTCACATATTTTACACGCTTTCTAGTTTAACATACGGCGAATCATAGCTTCTAAGTTTTCAACTACATGAGATCCAAAGAGTCAAACAATGTCTACTCATTAAAATAGGTACAAACATTCTTAAAACTCCTTGATAAAAAAGATACTAAAACCCTTTTCAATTAAATGAGTTAAACTATCTAAACTTAAGACTATGAATTGAAATAGTTACCATTATATTCAACATCCGTACCTTACGTCTTACGCTGGCCTTACCTCAAGGCTCAAGGCAAACCTACTTGATTGAGAGCAAAAATACGCTGTTGCGCGATTTAAAATAAGTTACCTGTCGTCGAAAATGACAGGCCACCGCCAATTTGAGTTTGAAAATTCATAGCGGTGGCGTCGCGAAACGATTGGACGGAGTGGTTCGTTTTTTTCGACTAGTATTCCCTCCGGGAAATTTTGACGCATTGTCCCAGCCGTCAACGCGACATGCCCGCACCATCTAGCGGTCGTTCTTGATATTTTTTTATTTCTTATTTTCCTCGATTTCTTCGAAAAATATCTCCT
This sequence comes from Ceriodaphnia dubia, assembly GCA_022539655.2. Classification (NCBI taxonomy): domain Eukaryota; kingdom Metazoa; phylum Arthropoda; class Branchiopoda; order Diplostraca; family Daphniidae; genus Ceriodaphnia; species Ceriodaphnia dubia. The sequence continues at coordinate 798,877 of JAKUCG020000173.1, forward strand.
GTTTTATTTCTCCTGTTGCATTGGTATGATCGGCGCCAAAGTATGACCGCATCTTAGCCAATGGGCGTCTCGCGGAAAGAGGCCGGCACGATTTTTCGAACGTTCGATCAAAAAGATGCGTGTCTGGATGAAAATTAAGGAGTCGGGTATAGCCGGCGACCCGCCCACCGGTGGATCCAAACCGCATTGGCTGCCCATCGAAATGTTTTATTACCGAAATGCGGTGGTCCACGGCGCGCTCAAGATCAAAGAGTAGCTCGACCGTTTACGCTCGGCTGACGGTGCGGCTTCAAATCACCGGATCACGGACGAGATCACCGACCGCCATCATCCCGTTCCGATCGTGGAGCATCTCTTGTCCGTTAAGGCCAAGGGGAAAAAATACAGCGCATAAGACGGGCAAATAGACGATTCTACCGCGGATCGTTTTCTCAATAAATTCTACACGTCGCCGTCGACGACATTGTGCGGAGGCTCGTCAAAATATAAAAGAAAAACCGAGATTGATTTCCTGCCCATCGTTCGGTTTTTTTCTTGAGGACTTGCTTGGTGGTCTTGCGGTATTCATCGGTATCAACCACCCAAGAAGCGACGGATGTCTGGGAATGTGTTATCGAAACCGACCAGTTGTGCTGTGACATTGATGGCCAAACGATGGCCATCGCCGATGACGAAATAGTCCATCGGTCGTTGACTTTGTGTTCTTTTGGTTCTTTATTTTCGATTGGGTCACTCTTATTATTGCCAAGCGAGCGTCATCTGCGTCGTCCCGCATTTTCGCGGTGCCGCAACACCAACGGAAGATTGGCTAACGAGTGGACGACAATTGGCCATCTGAAAATCTTTTGCCACCCGATTGAGACGTCTCCAAGTCGAGTGGAAAGAGTAACGACCGTTATCGCGCTCCGTGGTGGTAGTGTCGATCACTTTTGGGGGCCCGGCCAAAAAGGGACGGACAGAGTCATCGTGCGACGACGACACAAAAGTTTCCGCTCCGAAATACATGGCTCATCAACGGCGACGACGACGACCAGGCGACGCGGTTACGTTGTCTTGGTTTTTTATTTTTATTTGTATTTTTCTCCGCTCTGCGATCGAGGTCAATGGGCGGCGTGAGTTTGGGTGTCGTTTGTCACTCGAGTCGTATTATTTATAACCACTCAAGGCGCCGTGACGTTTATACTGACGCTCGCGCGTCCACTCCATACGGCTATATAGCAGCACGCGAGGGCAAAAAGGAGAAGAACAAGATCCGAAACGGAAAAGGGTTTCCGAAATGGAAAAAAAAATGTTCTAGGAATAGACTTTTTTCCTGGCAGCCGTTAAAGACGATGGCGAGAGGATCCAACTCTCGCCTGGTGGCCGTCTGGAGAGGTTGCCGGCCCGGCGCAAAGCTCCTTTTGCCAGTCTTGGCCAAACGGTTTGAGCGCCGACATCACAACGCCGCCGAGAGACATTCGGGCCGTTTTTTTTAATCGACACGGCCAGCACGTAGACAACCCCCCTGAAAACAAAACAACGCGAGAAAAAAGTGGGTCAGATTGTTAATTTGGTTTGCGTTCCCTCCTCAAGTAGACGGTGATTGTTCCTTTGTTTTCTGGGAATTTCGTTTCGTACACGAGCCGATTGTTGTGTGTGCGGGGGGGGCCGGGTTTCGTGATTACCGATATATCGGTCCAGTTTCAACCGGACGCCAAGGATATATTCCGACGTCGACCCAAAGTGCGAACGCGGTACTATCTAGTACGAGCAACGCTCATACGGTCCAATGTCGTTAAAAGGGATCCGATCGCGATTTCGGGCGGGCGGAGCCGATTCGGATCAAGGCAGTCCCTCTAGATCATCTTTCTTTCACCAGCTGGCCTCTTTCCTCGGTCCAGAAGAACCGACCAAAGGATCTACCGGATACTCCCAAGAGGTTTTTATCCATACGTTTGTTTTTCCTCAGACTCAGATATCCTTCCGACGACGGAGCGCGTCACACTTTGATGGCTGCTCGATTATATATCGGCCAGGGCCCGTAAATAGCTCGAATCTCTCTCCACTCTCGACAGCGCTCTGCGTCTTTATCTGTTTGATTGATGATCAACATAGGGATATATATATATACATTTACTCTTTCTACCTTTATTTTTTTTTCCTTTTTTTCTTTCCTTTTTTTCTTTCCTCCGACTCGTCGGCGCGTTTCTCTACTTTTGTGATGATGTTTCCGTGGAAGCGCAGGATGACGCCGGAAGCAACTTTGAAGCTCAACTCTTATCGCTTGTCATGGCAGAAGGTACGTACGGCCCCTAGTGCGGACGCATGTTTTCTAGGCAACTTGTTATCAGCTCCATTTCCGGAATACCGCTCCGCCGGATTCGGTGTTTACCGTGCAATCTTTTCCAGGAGAAGGACGTGTGCCGTAAACGATTTCGGTTCTTGTAGTCGACTTCTTGCAAGTCGTCAGTATGTTTTGACATCAAGTAAACATCACGTTGGCTGATGCGTAGGATCGCTGGAGACGGAGGCGACGGCCAGCAGCCGTCAGCCGGATTCTTCAGAGCACAACGAGCCAACAAACTCGCAACAGTCTGTTAACGCCAGTCCCGTGCCACATCACAGAACTTTAATCCAGACCTTCGCCAAGGATTCGATGGATGGAGGCAGCGATCGTGACACGGACAAAGAGGGCAGCTTGACGGACGATTCGTATCGTCCGCGTCGGCCGGCCACCAGCATCCGTCGTCGTGCGCTTCAATCTGCCAATTCTTCCAACGTCATCGAACAGCCGATGAATTCCAGTCCTGGACAAACTCCCCGAAGGTCCAGTCCACTCTTTTATCATTTCTTTTGCCCTTGAGCCATTTTTATTTTCAACGCAAAATCGATGGCAATCTCAATGAGTGGTGCTGACGGATTCGATTCGTGATGCAGGAATAGGTTCGCTCATCGCGATAAGAGAAGATCGGAGCGTAGCCTATCGCTGGATCGCTCCGTCAGAAGTTCCAGCAACCCTAACCATTCTTCGCCGGAAGAGAACGCACCCACCACAAGTGAGTCTTGTCGAACACGTCCCATGGCAAAATTTTCATGTAAGCCGGGTTCCACTTCAGTGTCGCTTTTTTTGGCCTGGAAGCACAGAAAGTTTTCTCTTTCGATGAACGTGTCACCGCCAACCGGGTCATTATAATTTTAAATAATAGCCATTTCTTCTTTATTTTTAGCCACAAAAAAAAAAGTTTAGTAGGGCAGAACCAGCTGTTAAGCCTCGATTAGGCAAAGTATGATTACGCCTACTCCTCATTCTAACGGATCCCTCGATCTTGAAAATTTAATCGGTTAACTCTCAGCCGCTCGCGCTGGATGTTTCCTCGGTACATCCTCTCTCTCGCTCCGGCGTCGGAGTCGACGACCTTTCCGAGCGTTATGACTCGTTTATCATGGCGGCATTCATATATTTCTTACACATGAGCACATATGCAGTGGATCCAGTATATCACGCGGCCTTTCCCCGTTGTTGAACGTCACCCACCGCGCTAGGGCTTATAGGGGGAAACAGAAATCCGAGGAGTTGGGATGTGCGCTGGGAGAGAGGAATCGAGGGACTTTGCTCATGAATCATGTGCTTAAAGCTAGGCATCACGGGGTAATAAAAGAAAGGGAAAAGAATACAACTAGCGCGGTTATAAATTAAGCATGGTAATAACGCAGTAGTAGGCGGGGGCTCTTCTTCTCGCCGAGGCGTCTTGTCGTGGCGTGTAGACTACTACTACCACGACCGTTACCACCGCCGCGCACTGCTGCAATATATCTATTACTGAAACAACAAAAAAAAGGGAACTAGAGAAAAGTAGATGATGATGGCGAATGAGCGCCATTCGTCCGAGATGATGTCAAGTAGACAAGGCCTTCGCCTTAGCGACGGCGGAGCAAGGAAGGATATTGATTGGATTAACTTACTCGCTGATGGATGTAGGAAATGAGGAGACGACAACATCGACGAACAAGGAAGGGGACACTTTGTCCCGTTTGCCTCATCGCCGTATCGCCGCTTGGGCTCGCGAGCTAATGGACGATTTCCAATCGATCGAGGAAGAAGACCAGGCCGCATCGCAGTCGACCAAAGACAACGGAGACGATCTCGGCGACAGCCTCGCCGTCAAGAGGTAATTGCGACGACTCGGTCCAGCCCGTAATAACAAACGAAGAAAAGAAAACATCATAATTCTTCTTCTTCTCTTTCCGTCTTGTCTGCAAATGTCATTTCTGCGCCAATCGTCCGGGGGCACAGATTGAAAAACAACATCATGCGATTCAGCAGAATCACTGGCGCCATATCGGACTCTTGCGACTCGGTTCAATCGCTCCTCCAGTGGCAATCTCCGACAGCTTCCATCCTGTTCATTCTGGTAAGTTTTCCGCTTGTTTTCTTTGTTTTTTCTTCTTTGCTATTGTTTTCATTTTTTGTTATCCCGCTGGGTGTTGGAACTGTGTGTCGCTCGTCCGTGTGATGGATCGTCATTCACACAGTGCAATCATTTTATATTATCGTTCCTGTCTCCGTACTTTCTCCTCCGTCTTTTAGGTATCGTCGTACGCCATATGGCACGGTCTGTTCCTGGCCCTCGTCGTCGCCGCCGCATTGTGGAAATTGACGATGAATTACCTCGCTTCCCAGTAATTACATATCTGCTACCATCAGTGTACCATGCGCCTGTTTCCTCCCTAAGCGGCCATCCCGCTCGAACGAAGACGAATAGCATCGTTTATCCGCCTCGCTCCCAAAGCCCGGCCGTCTCTGTCATTTGTGTTCCACTTACGTTTATTTTTTCTTCGATCATTTTCACAGAGGGTGGTTGCGACATTTCGGCTGGACGGCCGGATGTGACCAACAAGACGCGGACGAAGCGCCCAGCGACGGCAAGAGCAGCGTCACCGAACGGCTCACCGTCGTGCTCCAAGTGGCGAGGAAAGTCCAGAATCAGCTGGGCACGGTCTGCGACGCTGCGGAGAAAATTAAAAAGTCAGTCGTCCAACTCTTTTTCTTGTCGATTCCAATTCGACTTGTTATCATGTTGGATTTAGTCTTCGTCGTCTGCGAGTCTGCTTAAATGGAAATCCGATCAGTATAGTAGTCTCCCGTATCCGCCGGGACTTGTGCTCTAACATCATCTGGCGTTCTTGGTTGGGGAAAGACCTCCAACGGATCTCCTCTGTCTCTCTGTCTCGTTGTTAAGTTCGTGACCAAAGATCTGGGCACAAAGAGGGTTTCGCCCACCACCGAGGGGGAGTAGTCGCTGAAGCTTGGTTAGATTAAGTTCCACCATCCACTTGCCGACTCTAGAGAGAGAGAGAGACACCTCGGGTCGATGGGCTCTCGGAGCGAGGGGGGGGGGACTCGCATGAGAGCCGGAAACACAATCGATGATGTCTGGTGGGCGTTGGCGGCGGTTCCTCTTCTCAACTTTCATAGCTCGTGACGTTGACTTGTATTTACATTACCTTCGTTTTTTTGTTTTCTTTCTCTGACAACAACAACACTTGTCCACGATTTCCATCGAGTGTTAAATGTCGGCCATTAAAAATTTCCTGTTTCTCTTTTTTTATTATTATTATTGTTTAGCAAATCTGTAGTGACGCACTGAAATAGCGATCGATCAACCGATGGCGAAATCGATAAAAGTGTTAAATTTTTAATTTGAAAATTGGCGCCCTTCTATTTTCGTCAGTTTACTCATGTGGCGTCACGAAGCATCCCGGCGACTTTACCTGATTCTTTGGTTGGCTCTGCCCTTGACTTTGTTGGTACCGACCAACCAGCTGTCGACCTGCCTCGGCTTCTACCTACTCCTCAAATTGATGTTGGTTGACTACGTCTTTCTCAAGTTCCCGCGTCTACGCGCAAAGTACGACACGTCCTCGCTCATCTGGCAGACTCTACCGACCGACGCCGACTTGGACGCCCGCCACAAAGTCGAACAGGTACGTCGTCCGTTTCCTAGGCAAACCAAAAAAGACGTCGCCGGCTTCTTCCCACGTTCAACTTGAAATAACAACAGAGTCTCGAATTTGTGTGCGTTGTGTCAAGGGTCTGCGCAACGCTGCGGCTTCGGGAGCCAATGCAGAGACGCGAACTTTCGGGGAATCGTTCAATCTCCCGCCCAGCGAGCAACCGCTGCCAGGTATAGTATGGATGCATATATATTCCTCTGCGCTAATGAGCTTGTTAAAAGTTTTGTCGTCTGTCACTGGCGCCAAAACTTTGCCGTCAACATCGATAGCGAAAAGCAGTCAGTAACCTCTTTGTCTCACGCGGGCTTCGTGTCCGCTCTGTTCCGCACGCACTCCTCGCGCCGCCGACACCCAAACACAACACACAAAACCCCGACCACCAACAGGATGGCAGAACGGATTGCGAAGCACGTTGGTCAACCGTGACAAATCGCTGACGTCCTCGTTCAAGTCAGGCCGGCTTTTTCTAACCACTAGGTATATATATAAGCCGGCCCATTTTGTATACGGTACTATATCTCTTCAATCTCTACTTCAAAACCAACTACGACGTAGTTACTTGTGCTTTGAGCGGTCCAAAACGCAGCCGGGCAAAAATGTGGTGATACCTTTGGACAGGATCGTTCGTCTGGAGAAGGGAAACCAGTACAGTTGGATCCCGGGTGGCGGAATGATCATTGAAGTCTTCGTTCAAGGACTGGATCGGGTAGGCTCTTCCATCATTTCCTTTTTTTTTTTGTCAATATTTTTCTCAAGTTTTATTTTTTTGTATTCACGGACGGATGGTTTGATCGATAATTTCTTTGTGTTCTCCTCGGGAACCCTTTTCTATGCGCGACTGACGCACACACGCAATATTCCTCACTTTCTTCCGTTCCACCCGGCATCGCGACGCCCCCAAATAAAAAAAAAATATTTCCACAAGGCCTACACTTTCGGCGCTATCATGAATCGCGACGATGTTTTCAGTGCCATCCGCGATGCGGCCGAAGGCCTTGGTTGTGTCTGGCGCGAAGACAAATTGGACTCGTCCTAATCAAGACGGCTGCAGTGATGATGATACTTTTGTGTCGACGACGACGATTCTTCTCTTTTGTCGCGCCCCGTTTCTTTTTCGCCTTTTCTTTTCACTTTGTATCTTGTAGCCTACAGCAGTCGTCGTCAGCCTTTCTGTTTCCCTTCAATATACAGTTTCTATATATTATTTATGATGTATGTTGTTGCCGGTGTAAATACATACTTGCAAGATTCTCTGATGCCGGTGGGCGGGGGGCTGTCACGCGGAACGCAACTCTCCGGGTTCTGCTACATACTCCCCGCCTCACTAAAAAACTTTTTGGGAAGGAAAAAAAAGGAATGCCAATATCCTCCAAAAGTTGTGCGAGGGGATATTATTGGATGTTTCGGAAAAACGTCAATGCCGAGTTTCTTCGATCCGATGGATTCCGTTTCCTTTATCGAACATTCAAAGCGCTGATCAGTAGGCCCTAACATGGTGGATATCTCTGAAATAACCGCCCCCCTTACGATCTATTTTCGTTAGTTTTCAAGTAGTGTTTTATTCAGAACCCTGTTTTGTTTATAGAGAACGTACGTATCTTGTTCAACTCGTTTGATCGGGTCGGGTTCCGTTTGGTTTTTCACTTAAACTGTTCTTGTTCCATCTGTCAACAGCAGTGGCTAACGTCAGCCTGAATATCAACGGAAGATTTGTTGAGGAGAGGATGTCTTTGGCAGTCGGAAGTTGACAAGGATGTTGTAAGACTCTGTATGTGTGTATATATGCACAGCAGTGTGGGCTTCCTCCCAAAGGGCGCCTGCCTCCAGAGTCTGAAACACATAAGCTCCTTTGTGACGTCAAACTCAATATAGGCCTTCCTTCTACCTCCTCTCCACTTCGATGGAGCCCAGAGAATAAGGACGACGACGGAGAGACTCTGGGTTCTCCCTTTTTTGCCGGGGAGGGACCGAACGAATGACCTTTTGGCGAACGACTTTAGACGCATCCTATATACGTACGACTACCAGCAGCAGTTTGGATGTTTGTCCACTTTGGAGCCATGTCGGTCGGTTATATACAAGAGTCAAAGTGACGCCGGGAATCCGCTGAGTGAACTTTAAGCGCACTATCACGTGAGACGAGACTTGCTCAGCAATTCCCCCTGTCCTACCTCCCCAAAGAAAAACGTAAAGCCAAATCACATGATTCCAGTTTGTATGGGCTGGAAAGAAGACTGGCCGTGTAATCGTTGGCCGGCCCGAAGTGGGGAGGACTTAGAACAAGTCCAATAGAGTAGCAAGTAGTATAGTAGTACCTTGGTTTATGGAGGGGAGCCCGAAGATGATGAAGAAAAACGCTCAAAGGTCGAAATGTCTTTCTTTTTTTTCTCTGCGCTATTTCTTTTCTCTTTTAGTATTTCCTCGCTCGCCTCTGATGTCGAGGGATTTCTTTTGATTCGCTTCGCTTGCGGTTGCTAGGGCTTCAATGCGACCGTTACACGACCAAACGCTGTCGTCAATACGCCGCCGTTGGGTTGCCAGGCGCTAATTTCTCCATTCTGCTTCATTTCTTTTCCCCTCAAAAGGTGGGAAATCGACTATAGTCCTCTAGGCTACAGATGTTTAGAACGAAAACCAACTTTCATCTGAACCTGCAACTAAACATCAGGCTACCGCAAACCAATATCTTTTGTCGAGTCCTTATATTGACGGCGTTTCTTCCAATTCTAAATTTGGATTCCGCTGCTCTGAATACCTCGAATATATCAGCTCGGAATGTTATTTGCTCCATCAGCGAGTTCATTGGGTAGCTAAAGCGTTCGGGGTCTTGACACTCGACAACAAAAGTCGCTCGGAATTTGCTTTCGAACGTCAACAATTATTTACAAAACAGAATTGCTTCTTCCGTCTTTTTTTTTCGCATTCCTGTTGCGGTCGTGGGTTTATTGATAAGAGGCGGATAGATGTCGCGGATGTTAAAAGCCACGTGAACGATCCACCAGGGGAAGGACGGAGTGCTAGCCATAGGCTATGTACTAGGATCGTCTGCCAAATGGGTAGGAAAAGGAAAAAAAAAAGCGTTAGGTGATGCGAAATGGGAATTGGGGCAGGCAGCTTCCCGTAATGACTGCGGGGTCGTCGGTAGTCGTCACTAGACTATCAAACGAAACGAAGATAATCAAAGTAATTCAATGGAGAGGAAAGCTAAGGACACTCAACTTTGTTGTTTCCCTTTTGAGTCAGTCCCCGAAGATGCGAGTTGTGCTTGCGTGTTGTGAAAGAGATAGCGGGTCGCGCGGCAGGCCATCGGGTCCACCGCACGACGGACGCCGGCCTCTGGGGCGCGCAGTGTAGTGCGGACCCTTTCGCGCAGCTCCCGGCTGGCCGGCTACTACGCCACGCGCAGGCCCTCCCACTCTCCTTTCCCTGTCTGGCATACACAAAAAGGGGGAGAGAGAGGGTACATGGAAGCGAAACCTAAAATAAATAAAGAGGGAAGAAAAAAAAAAAGCCGACGCTGCCGCTGACGACGAGGAAAGTCAAAGCGACCGGGCCAGTCAGTCCGCTCGGATCGAAGCGGCTGGAAGTCATCCGTGCTTTTATAGACCCCCAGAACGCGCACTGGTACACGCTCCTTTAGCGTCGCGTCTCCTCCCATCTCTCCCTCTCTATCTTCCACGTTTTCGGCTCCATTCAGAAATTCGGCTCGACACGTCCGCAGTAGCGTTGGCGCTGTTGGACGTTTCGGTTCGTTTCCGCGGTGTCGACTATCGTCTTGGCCAGCATCAGTGCAAACCCCGTGTCGTTCGTTCCATCGCCACTTCCGGCATCTTAGCTACGTCCGTCCATGCTTCTTCCGAAAGACGGTTGTTGTTGTTGTTGTTTGTGTTGTCGCCGTTTTTCTCTTTCGTCGTCGTCGTCGTGGAAGAAGAGAAAAATCCATTGTAGACGCCAAAACGAATCTCGGGACTAACTCGTCTGGCAACGGCCTCGACCGTCGATCTAGTTCTTGTAGGACATCGCACTACTAGACACGTATATACAACAGAGGAGCAGAAGCAACTGTATAAATAGAATCGCGTCGACTCATCTCCTTTCCGTCTTCCTCTTGATGCCAAGGGAGAAGCAAGCGTCGTCTGGATCGTCGTCCAACTATTGTGCGGTCGCGGCTATCGACGCTGTCTCGTCTTAACCAAATGTCATCGAGGCATCAGGTAACGTTAACCCCATTTCATTTCTTTCGACCGCGTCTCCCGTTGCAATTCGCGGAAGTGAGCAGTCACGTACCAATTCACAACCGCACTTGTTGTTAGACGTTTCGTAAACAAGCGGCTAATTTCTGCCGAATAGAAAATATATATAAATATATATTTGGACTTGGGTCGGCGGCGCCGTGACAGAAACAGCCGCATTGGAGCGTGACACCCAGCGGGATTGCCGAGAGATGTGTTCTCTGCTGCCCGTCTTCTTTTTCACATTTTGTGTTTGAGTTTAGTGTCTTTTCCTTTTTTTGACCGGCTTCCCTTTTTTGCCGGTCGATAAACTGGCGTCGCAACTGCACCTATGGGAGGGCGAGCCTGTGTTGATGGGGATTTTTCAACACAAAAAGGGACTCACAAAGTCAGCAACAACTCCACCAACGAAAGAACGAAAAAAAAAAGTGGGCGTATCAATCGCTATACGTGACTTGGTAGGCCTTAAACAAAAGAAAAAACAAAACAACAAAAAGTAGACGCTCAAAGTCGTACGTACTTGGTATTTTCTCGAGTTATCTTCTATGGGATGAGTCAACACGACTCCGGGAGATATTGCTCGAGAGGTCCAACTCGTGTCCGAGTGGACGTGGGGGCGTCAACTTTTGTGGAATCAAGTATTACATTGTGCACGATGAAGGACGACGACATAGAGAGAGAGACCCCGTTCTAGGGACATGTGAACCCGGCGAGTAAGGCAATACGAAAGGAGAGGCATGGCGATGCCAACAACGTGAGACAGGTGAGGCTGAGAGTGTATCAGCTGATGCTGCCCGGCCGATCGCGCTCCGAATACGAGTAGGCTCATTTTCGTCGTCAACTTCCAAACAAAAAACAAAAGAGCACAAGGCAAGAACAGCTGGTCTTTTTCTCCCTCTCTTTTCTTTAGAGTTTCAATGCCCGGTTCTCTTCTCTATACCCGATCTGCCCCTATAGAAAAGTGTGTCTAGTGCCGGCCATGCCCGGCATGTAGTAGTGTATTCAGACGTCACTCAAAACACGCGTCTGCTCTTTCCATCTTATTTCACGCTGCCTAACGAGAAGCAGACTGAGTAGGTTGATACATTTCACGACTCCTTTCTTCCGTCTCACGTAGTCCTCATCTGTTGTCTCATTTGCAATGCCGGAATGGAAAGACTCGACTTGAGAAACTCTGACGCGACAGCGCAGACCGTTTGAGCCGGCAATAAGAACTCGAGAAGAAAAAGAAGAAAAAACAAGATTCGGAGAAAACAGAGTCTGTTTACTTCATCGCTGAAATCGTTTGATTCAAGCGGATACAGTAGTCTAGCGCGTCATCGGTCATAAGCGAGAGATAAAAGCGGGCATCGAGCATTCGCGTCACGGAGTCCGCGTCTTATTCAATCGAAGCACATAGCACCGCAGTACACCCACACAAGACACGCAGGGGCTATCTACTAGTAAACTAATGGTGATTGAAGCAACAGACAAACACGTTGAGACGAAAAACAACGATATAATAACGGTAGAAAAGCAAATGATTGGGGAAATACGCGTCCCGGTGGGCAGTGCCCAATCGGCATTCCTACCGAGCGGACTTTCAATCCTTTTGCCATTTTCTCTAGTCTATCATTCACGTACGAGTCCTTTCGCTTCAGAAGTGGAGATCTGAGAAAGTTTCTGCCGTTGCTACTGTCCCTTTTGTCTCATCTTCCCACTTGCAATTCGCCGTCTCTGGGTACGTCCTTCCTGCCTTCATTCTCCCTCTTCTTCTTCTTTATGTAAGCAGCGCAGAGAACCAAGTCGATTCAGTTTCCACCGGCCAAAGCAATCAGGATCCTTCGCAGAAGTAAGTAAAGAACGGGTGAAGGAGGGATGACGTCCAAGGATATGAAAGAGACAAGAGAGGGAGAAGTTTCAGCTGCTGCTGCTGCTAGAGCCCAGCGAGTTTTGCGGATCAAAGTCCGTTCTCGGCGACTCTCGGAGCAATCCGCCATGCGGATGAACAGCAGCGCACAGCAGCATCAGGGGAGAAAAGAGAGAGAGGGAATCGGATTCATTTTCCGACGCTCGTTAGCGGCTTGATGAGCCAGCGCTGGGAGCTTCCATCTGTGTTCTCGTCCCGTCTCTGTAAATAATTGACCCGACTCGACTTGTTTTGACTCGTCGCACCGCGCTTATTTTTTCTTTCTTCTTCTTTTCCCAATTTTCTTGGACGGCCGGAATGTAGACGGTCCTGGCCTACCTCCTGTGCGGTTGTATAGCGTTCGGTGGGGGCTTGCGAGCTCGTCTTGACTTATTTATGGACCCACTTCATCCTCCGCCTCTCTGTATCTCTCTGTTCCTCATTGTCCTCGACGTCTACCGTTGACCTCTGCATTCTCCTCCGTTGCCGTGTCGCACATCAATCGATTCGCCGAGATGTTCTCCTCGTTTCCCGGCGCCCAACAACAACGCGGACGAGACGAGTCAAAAAGAGAAAGACGTGTCGCGTCCAAAAGTAAACAAGAAGGCGAAACGACGTCCGTATTGAATCAGCGTCTGCGACAGTCAGCACAAGTGCGTCTTTTTTAGCGGGGCATTTCCACTTGATTGGCAGCTGATGAAGAAAAGAGCCACGTAAAGAGATTTTCATTCTCTGTCAAACCGGAGCCAATTTGTTGGGGGGGACTCTGGACGCCAGCGCTATAGCGCACACAACTCCTTATTTACTCCGGAGACGTCCACTCTGGCGCGGCCTTCAATTCCACCCGGTTGCACACTTTTGCGCCGAGTGGCAATTCATCCAAAAGCCCGTTGGCCCATTTTTCTTCCTTTTTTTTGTGGGTGTGTTGTATCTTGCTGACTCGGTTAACTACTAAAAAAGTTCGCCTCTCACTTGCGCCCAGCTCTTTTGATTCAGTCTCGACATAGTTAGATCCTCCGTAGTCAATATATGCGCAAACGGCGCTGCTCACTGGGCATTTACTTGTACTATACAACATACAGCCGTTTTCTCACAGATCGCGAGAAGCCCCGGCAGGCTTTGTTCTCATTCTCGTGTGTGGCCGAGGTCGTTGCGTGCCCATTAGATCGCCTTTCTATACCATCTGCAAGAGCTGGGCCTTTCTCCGGGCGCTTGGCTCTCTGGGGCGACGACGGCACCATCAGCAGTCAGTTTTGTTTTTTTTTTGTTTTTTTTCGGAGGAATCGACCGTGTTCCATCCCTCGTCCTTTCACACTATTCCCTATACTTATAGGTCTCGGCTCTCTATTTTCTTTGTGAGCCTGGGCGGGCACGGACGCGCCCACAGAAGAAAAGAAGAGTGGCGACCCTAGCCGTTAGCGTCCGTCGCTCGCTCTCAGTGCCCTTCATTTTCGCCGTTAATGGACGCGACGCGCTACCGTTTGGCTCATTTGAAGCTAAATGAAGCCCGGCCCCGGAGTCACGCTAGCGACTGACCGGCCACCGCACGATGACTATCGGTTGCGCTATTTGGGGCTACTATTCGACTCGAGGAGTGAAATTTCCCCCCTACTATATATATATATATATATATATATATATTGCCTGTCGTCGTCAAAGATCAATACTCTCAAGAGGCGGCTATGGGGGCGTAGTGCATTGGGCGGAGAGTTCTCTCTCACTCACTCTCTCTCTCTCGGCTGATGGCTGGCCTTAGACGCGCGTCGGGGTCTGTGCAATTTCGCACGCACAGCGTGACACACTACACTCTTCTCCCTTCTAGGTTACCATCCATAACCTGTTGGCAAAGTCCATGCTGTGTAGTAAACAACAGAGAGAGAGAGAAACGGACGACAACAAAATAGGGAGATGAAAGGGTTGCGGAGCGAATGTCATTCGGACAACAAAATGAAGAATCCAGTTGGCCGCCGATTCCGTTTACAGTCTAAATGGGGTAAAGGGCTTGCGTGATGCGGCCGTAACCAACTGGCGGATTCCATTAGACTACTTCTGAATGTCTTATTCTTTGAAGCTTGTCAACTCGAAATAGTAGTCCCAATTTCGTTTCAGAAAATGGTATATCGTCACAAACCAGCTCTTCTCAATGTCGTCGCTACGCCCAAATGAATCTGCCCCGAGTCCTCAATCGTACAACTATGTCAATGTCGCAATATTTTTCCGAAATCCGGATTTTTGACAGTCTAGGAAGAGGAACACGTTATCGCTCGAATTTCGTATGACCCGATTCACTATAATGGACAGGTTTTTCCAAGACCTTGTAAACATGTGATCTTGGCATGATAGTTAGTCGTTGTGTAACAGCGGAATCAAGCTTTGAACCTGAGGATAAGGAAAAGGAAAAAAAAGGGAAATATTGGAAGAAGAGAAAGTAAAGTGGAAATACAGCCTTCACGTGATTGGGTTCTCCGTTGAAATCACGCTGTCCGTAACTTTACCAGTAACTACCTTGGTCCTATCGAAGGAGACCGGTCGGAAATTACAAGTAGGGGATCCTTTCAAGTCATCAATGACACGAGGCAGAACCGATATACTGGCTGCCACTGGCCAATCTGGTGACTGCGTGGGGACGACAAAGTTAAAATGCAATCACGGCAGAGAATGAACATCACAAGGAACCAGACCAAGGTCTTGCCACTTGGGGACAGAAAATAATCAAGATTGACGTCCGAGCCGCTGTAATAAACAAAAGCAAAGAGTATATCAAACCATAAAACAACTAGACAACAACAGAAGAAAAAAGTATGAACGAAAAAAAAATTAACCGTTAGACCCCCCCTTGTTCCACGAGTCGGTAAGACTGTCGTCTCCCAGCGGACGTGTGTTGATAAGCCAAAGCGCCAAGTGAAAACAACTCGCCCCACCGAACTGAAAATAAGGCAATCAAATACAGATTGTGAGGGGGAAAAAACCTTTATTTTTTTTTAAAGCATCTGTGTTACCTGGCTGTGCTGATAAGAAATCTACGCTTCTGTCGCTCATCACAGACGTTTGGACAGTTTGACTGGTGGACGTGTCGTCTCCATGCGGACACATTCGACGTCAAGTCTTATACGATTTCGGTTCTGTCACGGGAATCCTCGCGCTCTAGTGTTTTGTTTCTTCTTCTTCTTTTCCCCGCCGTTGTTTGTTTTATTTGACTCCCACCTCTTCCATTGCGACTGTTGACGGAGAGCGTGCAGAGAGGAAGAAAACTCGTGACGGCGGTTGTTTTACGGTGAGCGTCCTTCCTCGAGTGTATGTGCGACGATGACACGATAGGGTCGTAGTATACTACACCAGTACAGTAGCCGATCGATAGTTTCGTGTAGGGGTTGAAGGCCAACACGGAGAGGACGGATTGAGGGGGAAAAACTAGCGTCGACTTGGTCATATTTCTTTCTTGTTTTCTTTCTTTACTGGAGAGAGGGGAGAGGTCACGACGACGCTCATTGATCAAACGTATTGAATCAACACGTAGCGTAGTGAAGGCCCCCGGAAACGGCTTACAAAATGTTTTACTAGCCTAACATTCGAAGCGATTCTTTCCATTTTCCCTCGTTTCTTTCTAAGCTCGCAGCCTGAGATAACAAGAAAATATAATAGTGTAACAGACCTGATCTATCTCGGTTGCCAAGTGAAGCCACGACACAGGTCTCGATAACATTCCTTGTCGATGTCTCAGACGAAATTCAATCTCTGAGTGTTCCTGACCGGAGACATTTTTATAATCTTGAGATTTAGGGACGAGAAATATACGTAGTTTTATTATTTCCTTTCTTTCTTGCAGGATCAAAGAGACAGAGGGTGAAAGATGGTGACTCGAAAAGCGCCGCTGTCAAAGTTGACGGCCGGCCTCTTCTGCATCAGCTTCCTCGTTTACCTAGTCATCATTAACAGTCTGGAAGGCGGCCAGTTTGGTCGCGTCGCCGATCCAGCTTCGTTCAGCTCGCGCATGTTAATGAATCATCCAGCGAGCGGCTCTGGCGATGGCAGTAACTTGCACGAAACCATCTCAAACTCGGGCGTCATCACCGCCATCGACAATATGGTCAACCAGATCGGCGCGGCCGGCACGGAACTGACCGAAAGTCGGGTCAAAGACATCAGCCAGGAGATCGCTAAGCAGATTGCCGACTATGTCGTCCAGCGACTGGGCAGCGTCAACAGTAATCCTTGCCTAGGTTGCTGGAAATATCGCAACGTCACCGGTACGCATCGGCCGCACCAATATATATATATATCTGAGTCTATTGATTTAGAGTCATCAGTTTTGACGTCTTTGAATGCTATTTTTGCTTAGATTTGCCCATCATCTATCTGGTGACGCCGACGTATAGACGGCCTGAACAGATCCCCGATCTGACGCGATTGGCCCAGACGCTGCTCAACGTACCGGCCGTCCACTGGATCGTCGTCGAGGATAGCAGTACACTCTCGCCGGCCATCGCTGCCCTTCTTAAACGCTACGGGATTCCATACACTCATCTGAAAGGTAAATTGAGATTTGTTCAGTCCAAGGATCATGCGGGCGGCCCCACCTATTTATCGATAGCGGATACACGATGGGTGGGGGAGGGCGTTTTTTTGGGGACAACGGATCACTATCCGCTGCTAACCCAGAAAACCTATGGATATCTATTTGCCACATCTTTAGCAAATATTTGTCGTCCTTCTAGCGGCTCTCCGCTATAAGATAACACTAAACTGATACTGAACAAACGGCGCTGACATTAAAAACCATCCGTCCGCCCGGGTTGTGTATATTCTCGTCACACTTACCGCGAATGCAATCACCATTTCCCCTTTTGAATATTTTTATTGCAGCTCAAATGCCTGAAAAGTATAAAAAATCCAAGCTCAAGCCTCGTGGAGTGGCTAATCGGAATGCGGCGCTCGACTGGGTGCGCAGCAATTGCAAAACGGGCGTCGTCTACTTTGGCGACGATGATAATACTTACGACATCCGGCTTTTCGAAGAGGTAGTTACACGCACCGGATTAATCCAAATTATGTTTCTTGTGTATGGGGAACCAGAACATTCTCTGACGAATCGCTTGGATTTATTCCGGTTCACAGATGCGATATACTAAGAAGGTGTCGATGTGGCCGGTGGGACTAGTAACCAAAGTTGGTCTGAGTTCACCCGTCCTGAACAGCCAAGGCGTCGTCGTCGACTTCTACGACGGCTGGATCGCCAATCGAAAGTTTCCCGTAGACATGGCTGGCTTCGCCGTCAGCGTTCAGCTCGTCCTCGAGGTACCAATGAGAGAATCTTAGCCCCAAGGCTAATGAATAGGTCATGCCAGCACGCCACTTATCCAATTTACTATCCTTTTCTTTTTTGGGATTTTCTGTTGGCGCGGAATAATAGAAATCCGATGTGTACATGCCTTACGTTCCTGGTCACGAAGAGGACGGCTTTTTGAAGAAACTCGATATCACGCCGGCTGATATCGAGCCGAAAGCGGATCGCTGTACCAAAGTGCGTACCTACCGCCCAAACACGAATCGTCTATAATCAAACGTAATAATTAATTTGGAATTTCTACATTTCCAACAGATCTTCGTTTGGCACACGCAGACCAAGTCCAACAGTCCGGCCAACAGGACGACGGCCGGCACGTCGCGGTATAAAGGGACAAACATCGACGCGCTTCAAGAGTTTATCGTCTGAAAAGAAATAATGTGACCCACAAGACAAAAATTTTGCCGTTTTTTTTTTCTTCAAGCGCGTGTTCAGTGATTGCCTCGAAACGGAAAAATGACGAAATCATCTCTTCATACTCACGACGGAAGGTGACGAGATAGACTTTATAAATATTGAAGAAGAAGAGGAAACCAGATGGACGAACGAGAAGGAAAAGTTTGTGCGTGATATGTGGTAACGTGCGGTTCCAGATTCTCTTTCTGTCGCAAAAACTCCCCAAAGTACGCAGCCACCAGCAGCAGCAGCCATTCGTCTTCCCTCTCTGCTCTCTTTCTCTCTCACTCTCTTTATCGATTCGTACGCTCCGGCCGTCTCTCATCCACTTAGCTCCATCTTTCTTGTGCGTTTCTCTATAGCCCTACTACATCCACCATCTCATTTTAAGACTTGTCCGTCTGGGTACCCCATTTCTTTAACTTTAACTTCTATTATAAAGATTTGAAAAAAAAAACAAATTTGTTTTTAATGCGAAAGGATTGATTCCTCTGGTTCCTTAAATAGCCTTTATCTCGTTCTTTCCATCCTTGTAGTTCTATACATATTCCAATTCGTCATGTACTACTTCTTTTTTTCCTTTTCCTCTTCGATAGATGACCCTTTCTGGTCCCCGACGCTGAACTTCTCTCTCTATCTATCTATCTATCTTTCTTTCTCTCATTCAAACCATATTCGAGAAAAAAAACATGTTCAAAAATGTCTCCTTCGCTATTATTCAGTGTGCCTATACATGTACATATTTCCCTACATGCAGTTACGACATCGTTGGCTTCTTCTTCTTTTTTATAAATAAATAACATAGTCTCCTGTCGCTGCATGATATTGAAATATATACAAAGTGAAACTTTGACTCGTCTATTAAAAAGAAACCGACGGAATTTGACTCTTATTTCCCTTCTTCTTCTTCTCCTTCAAAGAAATAGAGGATGAGGTTCCTCTATAGTGATGGGACAAGACTTTTAGGAGTAAGGTACCGCCGTACGTTGCGTAGATACGTCTCAAATAAGTTAAGATGGAATACGAAATAAGTATCGACTGCTGGGCGCCAGAGACCCGGAGGAGAATTGGGCTCCTCGCGGGGATTCCACCAGGAGTCGACGTCTGGTTGGAATGAAGAACGACGAAAGAGATAAAGTGATCTACAACGACGTGAGAAAATAGACCATCCGGCTTTTCATTCTCTTGTTACATTTTTCCTTCCTTCTGCTTTCTCAAGAGCTCTTGCTCCTCTGATGATTGCTAGAGCTTTTCGTCGACCCCGTGGAAAGAGTTTCATCGGATCTCTGGTTCTGGTAAGGTTTTTCTTGCTTTATTTTTTCTCTCTCTCTCTTCGTTTTCTTAACATGTCATTTTGTTTCTTGTTTTTTTTTCTTTCCACCGCCTATCCGAATCTAGAGTGTGCACGATGCGTGCGAGAACGACAGTGGCACGTTGTGCATGATTCGTTTAGCTCTCGTATTGATTTTGCCCTCGTTGCGAGCTTCTAGCTTTGTTGGGCCTGAGCTCAGACGATGACAGCGGCGTCAGCAAGAAGAGCCTTTGTCAGGAAAGCAAAAAGACAGAAATAGGAGGAAGAGGCAAGAAAAAAAAAAAGAGGAGAGAAGGGAACATAATAATAACAATAAAAAATGTAGCGAGCCCATCCCTTGAACATATCTACGTCGGTCGGCGCCCATCTCCCATCTTAGTGGCGTTATAGAACGGCAGTAGTGATGGTATTAGTGGTAGTCTTCTCTGTAGCTCTATCCTCCATATGTTGTTGTTGTTGGCTTTGTAACTCACCTTCACATACTGTAAATCCTCCGCGTTGTAATGGTAGTAGTTATATAGGGAACTGAAGCGGAAGGCAAGAGCGAGATAAGGCGCTGCTGTTGAAGACGACGGCGGGCGCGCGACGACACGAGTCCCGCTCGCTCCCTGGCTTTCATTCTCTGTGCTGTTGGATTCAGCTGGTGCCGACAATGCGACGGGGTATCTGGTACAATTGGTGCCACAGTCAGCATTGGGCACCACCAGCAGCCGCGTCTCCCTTATCCGGCTCACTTCTATACTTCTCTCCTTCACTCGCTTCTCCGAAGACCCCGTCGTTTTTTTTATTTTTTTATTCAATGCCGACATCAGACAACGAGAGACTAGAGGGAGAAAATATCATCAATGCGTCTTTCGTACCGCCAACTTTCCCCCCCCCGCCCATGCTCTCTACTCCTTCTTTTATTCCCGCGTAACTCTTTTATAGAGCGCTCCCGCTGCTACATCTGCAGTTAAACAGAGAGCTTTGCGGGTGTGGAGACGGGCCGGAAAGAGATCGACAGAAGCATATCAAACTTCTACTTTTTGTGTGTGTGTATTCAGGGCCAAAAGGAAACGACGTCGAACCAAAGCCGATGCGCTGTAGGCCTACACATTTCTTGTATCTTAACGAAGACAAAACAACCCTGAAACGATGTGCTACCAGGCAACGCTAGCTTACACAGCCATTTTTCGTTTCCAATTCCGCCACTTCTTGATTCGTAATGAGCTGCCAACATTCGTGTTGGCGTCATCACGGTCGATGCTCGAGGAAATGGATTCCAAATATTTTTGAAGCCACAGAACGATTCCCAGGGTTCTCTGAGCGGCGGATGCCGCAGCGTCGGAGGATATTCGACTTAGCGTAGTCCTGTAGAGAGAGAGAGAGAGACAAAGAAGGCGAAAGTGGACCGCTTGCTTGCTTCTCCGCTGCTGGCTTTAGAAATGTATGAAGAGGTTGTCAGCTGGAGAGCTGTCGCAATGATGAATGTCCCCGTGGGGAATGACTTTCGGGATGGAAGAAGAAGCAGCGATTCGATAGCGATTACGGCTGCCAACCGGCCAATGTTCTCTTTTCTTTCATCTCTTACCCACACGAAACCCCTCGATGCTTTGCCCCTGTCTGTCGTTCTACGCTCCTGGACGGCTCGGACGAGCGGAGATGTTGCTGGGCGCTCCATTATGACGACTGGAGAAGCTTTTCTTATGGTGAGCCAAGTGCTGAAATCCGAGCGCCAGCGCCGATTATTTCGCCGGCCGTGAATGATCGATCGCTCATTCGCTCCGTTCCCTTTTTCGCGTCGATCCTGGAATCGATCGGCAGCGCTCCTGTTTCACTCTCAAAGGTCTTCAATATGCGGATTCGCACCCAAAGGAAGCACGCGCTCAATGGTAGTCGTTGAAAGACCCACGCAGTCACACCCAACTTTTTTTTTTTTTATCTTTCTTTCTTCCCTTTCTCAAACATCCACCATCAATGAACACTATGCGCCTTTGTCAATCGAGCCCCTGGGCCGCGCGATTTTGATCCGTTGCCAGGCATCGATTCACCCGGCAATTACTCCCCGCGTTTTCTATTCACGACGACTATACTGGCCTCGGCATTATATTTGCTTTGCCATTCCCGCTCTTGTAGTATGGATCATCTCGATCAAGCTCCGAATACCCGCTCGGTTTTCATCGATCAATCCCAACGGGATGAGTTGCTGCCTCTCATATAAAGGCAAGATCCGTCGTCGTAATGTGAACAGCGTGTAATAACTCGGTCCCACGGCAAGCTTGGCCTTTGGACCCCCTCGAGCGTCGACTTAAGCGCTTAATCGATCACGATCATGTTCGTCCGACGCCGACGAAGCATACAAATATAAAAGCAGACTCTAGGTCTCTACACAGGGCCCCTTGTAGTTGCTCAATTTTTTCCCTTTATTTAAGTTAGCTCTTTTCACTTTTTTTTACTTTATTTCAGCCTCAATTTCAGCCTCTCCCTTCCGGCGGCGGTATAGCATGAGTAACGGATAGCTGTGGACTGACTTCTGACACCGAGACGCTGTTTCATAAGGTGAACCTCAGAGAACTCGACTGTATAACAACAAAAATTCGGCAAAGCAGTAATAGAAAGGGAGAACTGGATTTTTTTTTGAAAAATGTGTACTTTCTCTCTTAGGTTTCAGTGTAATTGGAATTGATCGACGTCGACTATTGAACCACGCCCCAACGGCACGCTACTGCAACCGGCCTCCTGGTCACGAATTCGCTACAACCAAGCTGTAGGCTAGAGCGTAAGCTATTTGGCCATCACTATGGCTGCTGCAAAAACGGGAAAAGAATGAAAAACAAAGTTGAATCAATGATAGGAAAAAGGAATGAAAATTCCAAAAGTAACCTGGAAACTTTGCGCGCGACACAAACTTTCTGTACATAAATAAGAAACAACGGCGATTATCTTATTCTGCGTTGGTGGCCATTGAGAAAACGCACAACCTGGATCGATACGAAGCGTTACGATCCAGTTAATGCTGGGGGTCGTCAGCTGCCTAGTCAAGTCGCCCTACAAGAAACTTGCCTTTTTTATTATTATACTTTGGCTAGCGGCAGGGACTGTTGAAGAGACGATGGTTCAATCAACTCGTCACTTCCTTCCGACCAAAAGAGAAGATGGAAGAAGAGCGTTCTGTCTATAGCCGCCTCGTCCTCGACAGCCATCGTCATCATCCATTTCTTACGAGCGAGAGGAAAGTGATAGAAATTGGAAGAGAGACGAGAAGGAATATAAAGGGAAAAGAAACATAGAGAATGATCGTCGTTAGATATAACAAAGGCACCCATTGCACTGCTGTAACTACAGCAATAGGCTCCTCGTCTTTCTTCATCTTTCTTTCTTTTTTTCCCTGAGACTGTTCGACCGTCTCTGCTAAATTCGTTCGTGTAACAGAGTCTACGTTCTTTCGGACAAAAGAGACTACACGGCCAGCATCGAGCCATCCAATCGCGATTGGAGGATGCAAAGCCAGCAACAAAATGAAAAAAACCCCATGGAGCCTGACTCTTCCGAAAGGATTTGCAGTTCAATTTTGGGAAGTGACTTTGCAAGACTTTGTGAGAGATTTTCTAGTACTACAACTTTTCAGGGCCAAGTCTTTCTGATGGGGATTCCTTCTAGTTGGAATTCAACTTACGCCAAATATCCGTTCTTAAATCTCCATCCGACCTTGACTGAAACAAAAAAAATGACAGAACATGTAGAATTGTACATCCGTATCACCTTTAAGGTTTTAGCGGGAAAAAAAATCTCCCAAAGTTTTGGACCGCTGATTTTCAAAAATACAAGGACAAGCCGATTTCAAGATTATACATTCAAATACGTACCGTAATCTCGACATTGTTGCCGAGTCTATTCAAAATCCATGCTAGTCATAACACTATTATCATAAATTTCCACATTGGTTATCGGCCAAGTGTTTTTACTCGACTGACTTCATTCGTAATTCAGGTTTCAAGACACTCCTTTATCACGTTGATTTGATATCGATAAATGTGCACATATAGAGCCGGTTCGTTAAACCGCATTTCGTTTGCCTCAATACAATTCAGTGATCCGAACGTTACGACACATTCCGATGGTGATGACGCGACGGAAGCCGACAGTAATGATCGACTGGTTGATGTTTTCTTTATGGACGCAACTGTCCGTGCACTGAACGCTATTCAAGGTTCTACAAAACCAGAGAAATTATCGTAGAGACTGTATACATACAACTGTTGCGATTCGTTTGCAATTTTCAGTCTTTAGAAACACGCTTTGCTGTTTACTAGACTGTGACCACTTTGACCAGTTCGCAACTATTTTGCGGTTTACAACCCAATTCACGATTTTATTCTTTTGCGCTGGCACTTTAAATTATCGGTTGTCCTATCATAAAAAAAGTAATAAATTTTACAGTTCGAATTTAGCGGGTTCTGCTCGGTGGGTAATTTAATTATAACCTTGTATTTTTAGATAATAAGGGATGTCGTAAATATTGGTTTCGGAAAATCTTGGAAATGTATGATTAGAGTTGCAACTGTGTGAAGCAATTTTGGACTACGCAATCAATAACCAATATTTGTCAGTGGCCTCAGTGGGCGTCAGCTGTCAGGTGTGAATGAGCACTCTGCATATATTTTTACGAAACGCCGGTTTCATACCTGCCTTAAATCAAGAGAGGAAAACGTTAAGTGCAAACGAGATTATGCTGTGTCTCTTACCTGAGACACCAAATCAACCATTGATTCGTGCTGCCGGTATCGAATTTAGTTAGACCATATGACCCAACTATTATTTACGGTGGACTTGTTCCGGAAGAGCTGTATTAATTTAATTATACGCTCTTGGAGTCAATTCTACGTACTCTGTCAAGCACATACGCCTTCTGGAGTCGGATTCTTGAGATTTACTTGCTGTCTCGTCATTCATTCATTGACTGACAGTAGCGTCCGAAAAAGGTAAGTACCTGCTTCTTGTTATTCTCTACCGTAGTATGTTCGCTAGCTGCCAAGTTGGGCTCTTCTATATATGTCACTTTGCTGTGTCGAGAGACTTATTGCGTTAGTAATGATGCCATTCTATGTACTACTCTTCTGACATTCACTCTTAGCCCACTTATGCGCTGCACGTCTTCTCAATGCTAGTACCTTTCCTCACGATCTCCAATTAGTTAAGACTGTCCTCAATATCTTTTCTTAGAACCAACCATAGAATTTTCCTTACGGAACTAACACATTTTTGGAATTCATTTCTTAGACCGTTTGATTGACAGGGAATTTTGATTGATAATTTATTGGCAAGCTCGGTCTCTCCCCCTACCTGTGACGTCGGAACTAGAGCGTTTCATTTAAGACGGCTCATGCCCGCTCATGGCCGGGGCATAAGCAGGGCGCAAAACTTGAAATGAGGTATTTATGGCTGCTCACTTTCTCCATTTTTTTACCAAAAGAGCTTGTTCTCTCGTTAAACTTGATGTGAAGACAGGTTAGAAAATGAAGAAATCGTTGACTTGTGAAATCTTGCTCTTTGTATGTATGTATATAAACGATGCTTCCATACTACTGCGATTTCTTAGGGAGTATCCCATACCCTAATACGGCCTTAGAACTATGTCTACGTTGAGCGCAGACTTGTCATTAAAAAATTCAGCCATCCAGCTAGGAATGGGATCAACGACCAGTTATTTTGTCTTGACATTTCCATGAACTGCTACAGGAAAGCTATAGAGTATGCCCTGTCACCCTTCTCTTCACGAATTCTGGTTCTACAGCTAGAAAAACTTGGGAGCATATAAATACCCGCACTTGTTTTAGAAAAAGAAAAATGGAAATAAGGCATGAAATCCAGCCGTTCCCATTTCATCCACTTCTTTTTATCTCCTTCTCATTTGGCCAAGATCCGTTTGCTTGCTCCGGATAACAAACAATGTTCAGTGGTGCGCATGTAGGGCATATTTACACAGGTATTACAAGGGCACTCATATTTCCTTCGTGGGAGCACATCTAATTCGTTTTAATATCAAAATTCCAAGTAAGCCATGTGATTATTGGTTATTACGTGTATAGCAGCATGAGACGGTGATGAATACCGCCTCATTACATGCTCCTGGGCTGCCGCCGTTGCCGTTAGAGTAATACAAGATGCTAGATAGTGGTTTATTGGGACTTGAGAGGCTCATGCTTTATTCGCTGGAATTATGTCCCGACACGGATACCAAGATACGCTAGTATGGAAACGGGAATTTTTCTAGTGAATTTGGTCGGCGTCATTCTAACCACGCGTGGTTCTAGAGCTATCGTCATTTTAGCTCTTTTGCTATCATGTTGTACATACTTTCGTTTTCTGATGGACAAATGTGGTTGGTAAGGACATGCTCAGTAAAGCTTTTAGGTACTACATGGTGCGCGATGTTACCTTTTTGAGTGCATGCTCGGAATTTAGAATGACCTTTTTGAATGTCCCCAAGGAATTCTCTTGAATTCGCTTCCTTGTCTTGAGTTGTTAACTTCCAATGATTCTTCGTAGTATATTTTCAAGCGCCCAGGGCAAAGGTGTGCGGGATAGCGCAGCAGAAACAAAACGAGGAGGACGTGCACGCATTTTTTCTGACTATCATTGCCAAATGAACAAAAAATCCCATCAGTGAACAAGATCACCTGCGTCTCGACATTCAAACGAGTCTCCATACGCCACTATGTTTGTAGAGCCCGGCGGCGAAGGCGAGTCCGGCAAGTATTTTGATTCTCCTGCTGACTTCCATGTTACCATGTCAGTGATTAAGATTGGCAGATTTTCAAGTTCCGAACGCGACAATGCCCTTTTTATATGGTCAGATTGCTATGCATATGTGATTGGGAATCGCGCAAAGTCTAGAAAGACCGGCCTTGGCGATTGAATCGGGCGTCCTTGGCAGCTAGAAGGGAGGTAACAGAGATGCTTTTTTTCCACCACGAAAGACAAAAGAATTGAGGAAAAAAAAACCTTGGGTAGTAGCAAATGCCAAACTTTCCATGAGCTGAGGAGGTTCTCTCGTACGTCCCAGCAACCCAAAGGCGTTAGCCTAGTCCACTTTCACTACACAGGATAGAGCTGCCAGATCTCCGCTGCGTCTCGGTCATTTGATTGTTTGTCATTCCGCGGGCTTCGTCACGAACAGTCGCGCCCATACAAGTTTCAATAAGTGTACTGTGTGTAGTACTCTTTAACCGGCAACTGGATTATACCCCTTATCGCCATGAAAGTGACCGCCGTCTTTTTAATCGTTTCGGCATTCGTGATTGTTTGCTGTTTGGCCGAACCGACCCGGCCAAGGATTAGAGCCATCTCTAATAGTGATTCTAGGTCTAAAATCGACACGGGATTCAAAAATGAGGGTAGATCTAGATCCAGGACTAACGAGCCCACTAGATCTAGAATCAACGAGCCTACCAGAACTAGAAATTCCGAACCTACCAACACTAGAATCTCCGAGACTGCTAGATCCAGAGCTGAGACAAGACTTAGGGAAGCTAGACCAAAAGTCGATGCTCGACCAAAAGTTGAACCTCGACCAAAAGTTGAAGTGAAGCCTAAAGTCGAACCTAAACCGGTCCGGATTGAGGAAATCCCGACAATCGAGGATCGTTCGTTTGACGAACCTAGCCCTAGGACCGAGGCAACCCCAATAATCGAGAACAACCCTAACCTAATTGTAACCGAGCAGAATAGCCCTAAAGCCGAAAGGAGCCCAATAATTGACGACGCCTTTGGCAACACACTTGAAACAGGTTAGTGATTTTTAGCATATCAATGTGTAACGCGCAGCAACTTACCGGCTAAGTATGTTTTATCTATAGCTCCAGCCAATACTCCGAATTGTCAACAGAATGATTTATTGAACCGGCTATTGCTTCAAGTGCTCTTAAACTCAATGGTGACTACTACTACCCAAAATCCACTTATGGAAAACCTCAATCGTCTTTTCAACATAAATCCGTCTCCTGCTGCGGCAAAGCCGACTACTGTAATAACTTCTACGGCCGTATCGACCATCACGCAGCTGTTCTCCACAATCGTTTCTGTGAGGAAAAAAGTCACACTTCATTTCTTGAATGACCATCAGTGTCTCATCGATGGTTCATTATGTAGGTGATGTTGAGGGACCGGAGAATTCCGACTACCATTTACTCCAGCTCAACGCTGGTTGTAACGGAAATCCAGACCGTTACGTCCACTTTGTCAGGATTGGAACCTTCCGCCCTTTTCCGCTTTAAGCGAGCGGACGCTGTCGAAAATCAACTCCAGTCTTCGATTCTCGAGTCGAGTAACATCAGCAAGTCGATAATCCAACCCACACAGCCGTTATCGTCGATCGAAGTTATTAACTCGCGGGATCCAATCGAACCTGCCATTGACATGGATCGACTAATGGCTGCTTTAAACCACCCTGAAATTCGCGATGCGTGGGATACGTTTTTAAACGTGTTGTACAGAGTTATTACATAAAACAAATAATGTTTTTTTTAAGAAAAAAAAAAAAAAGAAAAAAAACAACCTATCAATCACGCCTACCTTATACAATCTTTTTATATATGAAATGTACCTACTAAACATTCTCAACATATTATTGGTCTCGCTTAAGTCTCCCCACGTAGTTTTGAAGAAGCTATAGTGGATTCACAACTTTCACTGGATTATTTTTCCTCATTGTTCACTCCTTTCTTGAATCAGCTGAGCAGGTCTACCCTTCTAGGTCAACGAACAGTAATGGCCCTTCTCCAAGTTGCCGTCGTGTCAGACGACGTTCCCATCCACGCCTTACCTAGTTTTAAGACGCCTCAAAACACTTGGACAAAAAAAAATTGCAGCCTGTCCCAGCAATTTGAGCAGCACTAAATACTGTCCGACCTTCTCTACTGTCACACATATATTTTGTGTTAATCAACAATTGGTTTTAGTATTTGAGAGCAACAAATCCATAAGTGAAAGTTACTAACTATTATAGGGCAAAATGTTTTTTTATGACGCTATAGATTTTTTAAAAGATTTTTTGGTCGGCAATCGCCGTGGGGCACTCACATCGCGGCTCACCATGTAATTCTTGTCTAGGTCTCGTGACACTGGTGTTACTACCAAAGGTTACAAAGAGAGGTACTTGGAACTATCACTTTTATGAAAAGTGTTCTGGTAAGCAATTCCAACTTTTCTGTCGAGTTTTCAAACTTATTGGCCCTTTTCTATCGTCAAGTGTTAAAAACAAGTTGAGCACGCACTTGGGTCTTGGGTGAAGGCGTGTCAAATTGTGTTGTCGAAGCGTTCATTAAATGGATTCCGAGTTTTTAAAAATACTTTTTATTTCAACTGTATTTATTTACACGGCGAAGTACAAAGTTCTCTACAGAAAATAACGTCTAAATGAAATCAATTTGTCAAAAACAAATTGTAAATAATAAGTTGCATCTGAATTGTATGTTATTCAGATAGTGCAGTAACACACAAGTCTTGCCGGGAGCGCAAACTTCGTTTTTATCGTGTTTTTTTTTTCTCTCATAACACTAGAAAGGCGTCGTCATTTATACTGTCGTGCATCGTCTGGTGGGTAACTTTGGCGTGTTAGTAATCGTAGGTAAGTTGGCTCGTCAAGCTAAAAAACCGACCATCGTGAACTGGCTTAAAGCTTTATTGTTGCCAGCGAACTCTCGGTGACGTTTCACGTCAACACGATTCCAAGCCATTAAGGTTTTTTGGACAAAACGGTACAAACAAATTATTGTCCCTCGTGAACGCACCTTATTTAGGTGGAGTTTCAAACGCTTATTAATTTTAATTAAGATAAAAGGTAAAAATTTAATTGTCATTTAGAATGAAGTTATTACAGAGACGAGAAGAGAAGGCAATATTGTTTGAAAACGGATTTCTGTAAGAAAGTATTTTGATTTCGTTGGACTGAAATTAAGTCTATCAAATTGGCGTGGATTTTTACGTTACTGCATATGTGGTCCGGATAAGATGCGTTTCAGTTTTTTAGCTTTTTAAAAATCAATGTTATTCTATTCCCTTTGGAGTACAACAGTACACGTAAGACGTCATTTGAATATGTTGATTATTGAATCAATCACGCACACGTTGTTTCTTTTTCTAGTTCTAGTTTTATTCTTACATTCCCAGATAATTCATTCCATTCACTTTTCCAAGGTATTGTTCCTTAGATATTCTAATTTATTATTCTTGATAAAAAAATTATATTTGAAAACAGTAGTCAAGTAACCTACTTGTCGTTGGCAAGCACAAATGTCGACATAATGATATCTTTTGATTGAGAGTAGTCTCAATAAGAAAGTTGCAAAATCGAAAAATGATCCGACATTCCAGAACACGTTGTTTTGGAACCTGATCTACAGTATCATTAATTAATTTAGAAGAGAAAAATTAAGAGATTTGAGTGCGCTCTGTAATTTAGATTTCTTATGTTGTGCGATGTATACGTTAATGGCCCTAGGACAACTTAGAAAGTTGATTTATACAAAAAATCAGGAACTGCCGGACGTTAAGGTTTCACTTCCATCCATACAGATTGCATGGGAAAAAAAGTGTTGCCTCTTGCCTGGCGCGACGAATAGACTGAACAGTGGCATTTACGATACAAAAAAATGAGTAAACCCATGAATCAAAATAGGAGATTATGTCCTTTAATATTTGGGCCATTTGCAAAAAAAATTCATTATATACAAGTTTGAAATGTGTGAAATTCAATTTTCCCCTTATTCAGTCGGCTTCCTACATAACGTGCCAAATGTTTGCTTACCTTATGTGGAAATCATTTAGCAACGAAGAACTGGATGGCGCGGTCTGCACAGCAGTTTGTATATAGTTTTGGGAGCACATGAATGGATAGCATGTCCCAATTTTAAACCAGCTTCTATCAACAGGAAGTGGGAGTATATAACGCACAAAGCCTTTTTTTAAAAAATTGAATAAAAGTAATGTGATGAAATTTCTCTTATTATTGGGAATGATAGAACAAGACTGCAATATTTCTGTAAAAGACAGCTATAAAGACGTCAATGATAATTGTCGAATAAATACTAACTAATGGCTGTACTTTAGATACATATGAAAACATTTTTTTAATCCGACTCTCAAGACTAACAAGAGTAAAATAAATACAAAGGGAAACCATAACAAGGCGAGTTTATATAAGGAGGGTCAATAATACGGTACCGTTGATACGGTAAATGCAACGATTAGAAGTTACAGTAAATTTGAACTTTTAAAAGTACCCGCCCGCTGCTGACGCAAAATCTAGCATTTATAGGTTATTTACGATTTATGGGATTTGTCTGAAGACAAGTCCGGATGATACGGGATGGTGTCTACACACAGTAACCTACACCACTACACCAGTCACCAGCAAACAACCGTCCCGCATTACATGGGGAAGTCCCTATGACTGATGCTCGGCCAACCGGGCCCTGGCGAAAATTGGGGAAGCGCGACTTCTCGGACAAATCAAGATAATAAGGCACAAGAAGTCAAACAGCTCGGGCCCTAGCTAACGAGCTACATAGGGAGAGCAGGCGGTGTAGCCAACGTGAAAATAAACCAAAAAATTATACCGCAAAAACAATTTCGGTGAAACACGGTAAATCGACGAACTATATTGAGAATTACAGATATACAGGACTCGCTGGATGACCTTGGTAGATTTTCATGTATCCCCCTTAAGCAGAAACCCTTCTTATTTTCAAACCTGAAACACTAAAATTGTTTCAAACTTACGTTGGTAACATTATTCTACTTTGAGGAAGGAAGGGTGCAACCTTGCTGTTACAGCGGGTGGAATTTATCATGTAAAGTTAACTAGGCCATCCAGTTTCAAAAGTCGGTTCACTTGAAGACTTCACAAAAGGTATCAATGAAACTAAAATCGAAGGACATAAGTCCCTTCACATGGGCGCGGTTGATGTCCTAAAAAGAATAATAGTAAGCAATAAAATCAAATGCAATTGACCCAATATATATGTACAGTATTTCAACAAAAAGTGAAATTGATTTTAACACTTACGTTTAATAGGTAGTGTAGTTCAGTTGGAAATTTGGAAGGCCTTCCACCAACGGGAAAAGACGCTTAAGCGCAAGCATTTACATTTACATCTCTTTACTAATTATATCGGTTGTGAGGTAAGGCAGCTGCCTTACCTAGCCGCATCTAGATGCGGCTGGCCGATGCGAAGAACATTGAACTCTTTATTATTCTACTGAATATCATTTCAAAAGATGATAAATTGGGAGAGGCTAATCCTGAGACGGATTTTAGCTCCTGTGGTAACACGCCTCAAAAGAAAAATTAGTAAGCAATAAAAATCGTAAAAATCAATACGTAAAGTTCTGAAACTACAATTTAAAATTTACGTGCAGCTCATTGAAGTGGAACTTGAGAAGGCCTTCAACCAACGGAAAAATTCGGTTGTCGCCATTACAATTAAGGCAAGCAGATACATTATTATTTATCCATCTAACTAATCTGATTGGTTGCAAGATAAGGTAGGTACCTGATGGTTGGTTCACTTTTCGATGCCTTAAGTACGGAACGCTTGCACCCTATTTGATGATAGACCATTCGGAGAGATGATAGATTTCGATGGATTTAAAATTCTAAGACGGAATTCAGTTCCTGTGGTTGAGACCAGTAATTCTCCATCAAGGTCCTATTAAAGGTACGTCCACACCAGCATTTTAGAAAAATTAATAAAGACTTTCAGACGTGGGTGGAATCGGCGAAATAGGAGAATAGCATGGGCACAGGCATGAGTTCTGAAAACCCATTTTCTTAAATAGTACGTTTAACAAAATCCGTAAACAATGTAAACAAAGCCTTATGGTATGGCCGTAATTACGGCCATCGGAAATCGCAGTGCGGGTTTTTTTCTAAATATCTTTGTCGGTCAACGGGTAATAGTAGAGGCAGAAATGGGCAATTGCCAATTGGGCAGAACAGCAGACAACGGTCGCAATCGCAACTTATAGAAATCCCAGATTTGCTTATGGCCGGGTAAAATGGCCTGGTTAAAATAAATAAACAATCTTTTTCTGAATAGAATCCTCCATTGTGCATCACAGTATATACAAACATCAAGCACCCGAAGCTAGAAGCCTTTGTTGATTAATATAAGCAAGGCAGCTAGCGGCAGAGCGGCTAGCCACTGAACAAGCAAAAGGTTCACTGGTTCATAAACTTATTTGAATATCTGGCGATGTCGAGTCACATGTCAATAAGCAGACGAATTCGTTAGAGAACCCCCATGGAATTTGGCTATATTTTGTGCTGTGCCGGTATTTTCCTACTTTGCTTATAAAACATCTTTATTTTATTTTTTAAAAACATTGTTACAGTAGGTTGTGGGAATCGTATTTTTAGAAACGCTGTTACGTAACAAGCCAACAAGTGTGCAAAATGCTTAAAAGTGTATTGACAGCTTTGGGTTTTGAAAAGAGATATAATTAACAAATAACCAATTAGATAAACACGGTAAAACATATTAATTAAGGCAGCATAATGGAATATGCATTTGGTGGCTTAGCTGCTTGTGGGGCATGCCTTTTTACAAATCCTCTTGATGTTATAAAAACTAGGATGCAACTTCAGGTTTGGTTGTTATTTCTTGCCTTAAAATATTGATCATTGGTAAACACATTAATTGATATTTTTAGGGAGAACTTCTTTCAAGGGGGGCTTACACTATTCTGTATAAGAATGCAATCCATGCATTTTATGTTGTAGCCAAGGTAGGAATGGTTGGAACGTAAGAATTTGTAATGAACCACTTAAGAATTCCTCTTTAACAGAATGACGGACTGAGGGGTTTACAAAAAGGATTGGTTCCTGCTTTGTGGTATCAGTGGACTATGAATGGCACACGTCTTGGACTCTACCATTTCATGGAAAGTAAAGGGTGGATACAAAATCGCCATGGATCTGTATCTCCTTTCTATAGTATTGCCGCCGGTGCTATTTCAGGAGCCTTCGGAGCATTTACAGCAAGCCCATTCTATCTTGTAAAGCCTGCTTCATTCAAGGTTTTCCTAAAATTTTGAATAAACTAATTAGGTAGTTTTTGCAGATCAAGACACAACTTCAGAGCCAATCGAAACAAATAATTGCAGTAGGTTGTCAGCACAACCATACAGGATTTTTGTCCGCTATGAAACAGTTGTACCGAACCGGTGGAATCCCAGGTCTTTGGCGAGGAGTGACGGCATCTATGATGAGAACGGGTAAAACGAATATTATGTTAAATCTCGTTCATCTGGTAAAGGATATAGTTTTTTTAGGCGTTGGTTCGGCTGCGCAACTATCAACGTTTTCTAACAGTAGGGAGGCAATCAATAGTTTGGATGTAAGATATTTATATTGGTAGTCTATTAGTAATTACATTTAAATCTCGTAATCTTATTAAGATACTGCCGCAAAATTCTTGGGAATCAACGCTTGCTGCAGCAATGCTTTCGGGTGTCGCGGTCGCGGTGGCGATGACTCCTTTTGATGTCATTTCTACTCGATTGTATAATCAGACACTGGACAGTCATGGAAGAGGGATCTATTACGTCGGCCCTATTGATTGTTTAATCAAAGTTTTCAAGAAGGAAGGTTTTTTTGGTCTTTACAAAGGTTGTTTAGCGAATTATCTCCGAGTTGGACCACATTCGGTGCTTACCTTGTCGATATGGACATACCTTCGTGAGACGAAATTTGATGCTAGTACTTGATTTGCCTTAGGAAACACGACAGTTATAAACTATTTGTTGTAAAACTTGTTGAAGTTCAATTGTTGTCGTTCCTATTAGGATACGTAATTTAGTTATTATTTTCTTACATATTCGTGACCTGACTCGTGGACCAAAATATAAATTCGCTTGTAAAAATTCTCTCAAACTTGATTTCCATACGTATGTATTCAGATTTTCCAAGTTGGCGAACTGCAGAAAGTTAAACAAAAGTAAAGGGACAGGGAAGAAAGCACGTAACCGAGTCAACTATCACTAAAAACAAAAATTTTCCCAAATGAGATTGCCGATGACGTAATCAGCAGACCGCGAGAATTCGTCAAAGCAGTTGCAGTATCGTTACATAGTGTATAATATATTTACAAAATTTCGTTTGATGTATAGGAGGGAAATTGTAGAGCTTCAAGCATAAATGGTAGTTTTATGTGATGATGAGCTGCGAAGCAGCTTATAAAACGGTGCGAAGTATGGGAAGAGATAAAGAGAATAGCGCGATTTTAAAGCTTTAACACTGTACATGTTCGCAGCGTGTAAGGACAAAGAGTCAATCGATGAATTCATCAATTTTTTTAGACTCGGAAAAACTTTATGCCAAACAGTGGCATAGAGAGGATTCCGAGTTGTAATTACCTATCCGTGGCCCATTAGAATTCATTATGGTGATTAAGTCGAACTTTTTAGCTTCTGTTTGGAAGGGCGCCCTCTCATGCGCCCGCGTCCGCGATGTAATAAGTGGGTGGCATCCTCAACTGAACTTCCTTCAGGAGTATTTTTCACCAGCAAATCACGGAGAAGTTTATCAAGCCGTAATTTCCGCTCCTGAACCTATAGAAAATGAATCCAAATGCATAATGAGTAAAGCGAACTTGTGTAAGCTAAAGATTTAGTGATTGACGCCAATCTAGTATTTTACCTTGATTTGGACTTGGGAGGCGGTTAGGGAAGGGGAAGGCTGTGCTGGAGTCGACACTTCTTGCTTCAACATTTTCACTTTATCCTTGCCAGATTTTTCTGTTTTCGATGGCGCTTTAATTGCTTGTATCGCTTTGCGACTGTTGACCGGAGGAGCTCCGTGAGGCTGAAACGTTCGCTGTGGTTTGAGCCGTGTAACGAAGCTTTTGAAGGCGAAGCGGCGTGTGCAGATGGGATTTTTAGTACGAGAATTCTTGTAAAACAGGCGGGCTGTCTTGTCGATGCGATACTCGCAGATGTAGACGTGCTCTTCGATGGCGTCGATGGGTCTTCCTTTGCAGAAAGTGGTAGGATCGAGTACCCAGCAACGACCAGCAACAGCCCAGATGGGGATGGGCTCATAAACCGGCGAAATACAAACTTCATTGACATAAAATTTGCGCGAAGGCTCGTGATATGTTTCGTGCGGCCTGAAGTAGTGATGACCCCAAACAAATTGCTTTCCATTTTCATCTTCCGAAATTCGTTCAATCTGAAAGATGTCTAGGTTGGCAAGTTTGATGTGTGAGGGCAAGTGGTGGGGAGGCCGCGGGACAGGTTCCGCGTCGCCGATGCCACTCCAAAGCGTACGTTCTGAATCGGGTGTGTCATGGTCACGTAGGACGTAAACGCAATCGCCTTGTCGCAGGTGCAAGTCTTTATAATAAAGTGAAAGGAAGAAGGTCAAACCTTCAGTTGAGTTTTCAGGTTGTGGCACCAGCTGGATCCTAAGATCTTCGCGGCAGAGGGAAACACCTGCACATAAGTGGCATAGATAGTGCTCCGATTCCAGCGCTGCTTTGGCATTTTCGGGGCCTAGACAATCGCTGTGCTGCCATGTTTCACACTTCTCGCACTGAACCATCAAACCCTCTTCGTCGAAGAGTTTGCAACGACAACGAACAATCTCCTCTCCATTATCGATGTTTTCTTCTGTCGCCATCATTTGCACATCAGTTGCGGATTCAGACGGTTTATCCAATTCCATGGGCGTGCTTTCGCGGATCGCCAATTCTTTCTCCAACTGATCGAGATTCGGTCTTGAAATAAAACGGCGAGTGCGCCCGACAATCTGGTGCTGTTGTTTTGCCTGTTTCATTCTATCTTTTTGACGATCCCTCCAGTCTCGCACTTTGTCCAAGTTTCGAAGCAAGAAGCAACGGTGCTGTAGAACAAAAACGCGCTGCTGCGTCGATAACGGCCGTAAGTTGATAGATGATGAACAAATCGTCAGACTTGTTTTGCCTTGGATCTGCGTCTTGCGCTTCCGCTTTTGCTGACTTAATTTTTGAGGCAGCTTCGATCCAGCAACATCTTGCCCCTATAAAAACAAAACAAAAATTTTAATTAAAACTCTGATTTCTTCAAGAATAAACAGACATGTTTGATCGTACCACAACACTGACTCTTTGTGATTTCCCACCGATGACTCCTCTACACTGGGCACTGCCGCATTTACAGGGCTGACCTTCCGCCGGATTGAAAAGCGAAAAGTTATAGTCATAACTTAATTCCTCTAAGGGTGAGATGTCTCTAAGCGCAAAAAGCGCCATACGTGGCAATCCATTAACGCTCCACTTTTGCATTTCACAATTGGGAGCGCACGAATGATTGACGAATCGACCTAATGAAAAATTTCAAAATGATTTCAGTCTGAGCACGAAAATAGTTAACTGAAACATACCATCACCACCCATCCGGTGTCCGTCAATGACCAGTCCGCCGTCGAGATGTAGGCAATAGTGGTGTGTGTCGTGAACGTAGATAGTGTGCATCCGTTCCTTGAATTCCTTGTCCGAAACGACCTCGCCAACATATTCGAGAATGAACATGCCCGATTTGAGTTCATTGCGACACCGTACGCCCCAGCCTTTTTCCTTTGTCATAAAGCGCTCTAAGCCCTGTGCCCAACGATGACGTTGGATACGTTGGTTCATACACTTGTCGCCTACTGGGCACATCTGACTGCTGCATTCCGTATAGACCATTCTGTTAAGGCAATCGTCGCCACAACAGTGGGCTTCGGCATCTACAAAAAAGTTGGCGCGTTAAAGAAATTATTCAGAAAAATTTCTGTACAATTGATTACCTTTGGCATCGGGTGGCGGTAAAGTGCAATTACAGGGTTCGGCGTCGTTGGTAAAAGGAGGTTTGACGTCATAGTAGACATTACTACGGATCTTGCGGTAGTTCCAAGAAGGAACCAAATTATCACGACCAGGCAACTTGCCTTGCTGGTGAAGCCACCATACGTCAAACGGTAACTGGAAATCACGTCTGGTTCGACGCAGAAAACGTTCGCAGTAGAACGGTGGTGGTAAAAGACCGTGTTCATGTTCTTCTGGCTCGTATGTCAACATTTTGTTTTTCTCAGCTGGAACAGAAGTTATGGTGCTACTCGATTCCGTGTCTTCCTTAAAGTAATTGGACAGAAGTCCGGCAGGTAAGTAGCGCTTCCTCATTGTAGAGTTTCGACGTTTCTTGGGTTGTGAGCCCTTGATCGAGGGAAGAGGTAGCATCGGATTAGACTCATCACCGGAAGCAGCCTCACTGCTAGTCGGTTCGGGAAGGATCGCTTCTTCGTCCTCTTCTTTGGGCATCATTTTGGCTCTTTTGGCTTGGCGAGGCGTGGTGTTATTAGCGGATGAGTCAGCTTCAGGTTTATTGCAGGGAGGTTGAGGAAGAGAAAGAGGAGGAGGAACAGGACTGGGTAGCTTCTTACGCTTCTTTTTCACACTCGGGAAACCCGTTCGGTTAAATGTCTTTCGTCGACGGTTCTTTTTCTTGGCCAGATGATCACCGACTACATCGCCCTCTACCTGTACTGGAGTTGGTGTTGTCGAAGAACTTTTGGGTTTTTCCATTACTGCACGCTCGGTCAGAACTGGTACCGGGACGTCAGTCGCAGATGCAACGGCAGCAATCACGTCCGCGATTCCATCTATTTTGGCTTTCTTATGGCCCCGTCCTTTTTTCCCTTTCTGGACTGTGGTGACTTGGCTTTTACTTTCTCCTTGTTCAAATCCCTTCGATTCCGCCGGTTCTGTTGTTGACTCGCTATTAGCGGTCCGCTTTCTACTGTTCGCTTGCTGGGGCTGATTCACAGCCACTTTGGTGAGAATTGGCTCCTGACTAGGTTTTTCAATGGCGGACTCGCAATGATGCACGTCGGTGGGAACCGACTCGACTACTGGGGTGTCGGAAGTTGCCAAGTGATGGTGGCGTTTTTTCAAAGGTAGAAGCAACTCCACCGCAGAAAGGGCTACTGTTGCTGATGCTGCAGCGACCGGTTCGTCCCCTCTGGTAGTTTCAGAATTGGAGGTGGTGTTGATTGGAGCTGCTTGGGAGCCGGTCTTTTTAGGCTTACCCTTCCGCTTTACCGCAGTTGTGACGTTTGGATGAACATCTTCGGCCAATTTCTTCCGTTTCGTTCTGCCATTGCCACTCGTGTTGGTTCCATTTGTGATGGCATATTTTCTGCATTGGAAAACCCAGGGCCTCTTATCACAACTTACTGGGACACACTGGACGGCGGATCTTGAGATGATGCAGCGATCCAGCCGTCTGCATAGCAAGTCCAAAGTGCTGAGTAAACTTGGATCTACCGGAATCGGAGTAACTTGATCGTGGACACTGTTCTTGTGCTTCTTCCGCTTCTTCTTCCGTTTACTATGCCTAGGCGAGGGCGAACGAGTCGTTGACACCTTTGACTCGCTTATTAGCTTAGATTGCTGCTGCTGTGACGATGGCGTTGGGATCATTCCATCCTCATCACCACCTTTATTTGTAGTCGAATGCAACTTAGCTGCTGCCTCGTTACGAAAAGATGACGGATCCTTCTCGACAACTGGAGCGACCGTCTTAATTGGCTCTTTACTTTTATCATTTCCACTTTTTTGCTTCTTTTTGGTGCATCTCTTTTTTCTTGAGGATTTTTCTGGAGATGCAGAGGGGACGCTAGCTAGTGCGTCAGTTGGACAAGTATCCTCTTCTGTTGTATCCTTGTTCTTCAGTCGAAGCGCAGCA
Source organism: Ceriodaphnia dubia (assembly GCA_022539655.2). Lineage (NCBI taxonomy): Eukaryota > Metazoa > Arthropoda > Branchiopoda > Diplostraca > Daphniidae > Ceriodaphnia > Ceriodaphnia dubia. Next base: position 837,786 of record JAKUCG020000173.1, read on the forward strand.
TTCATGCCGCGCTGGATAGCTTGTACAATACTGCTGTCTTTTCCCAATCCGGAAGATAGCGCGCTGGCCGTATCACGACACGAACGGGGACGCCTACTTCTACTCCCGTTTTGTCGACTGCCGCTGCTTTTGACTTTAGTCGCCGTTGGAAAAGAGACATCTTGGTTTTTTGTGGTCGAATTCTTCTTGTTACTGCCAGACTTTCTGTTCGTTTTCTTCTGGCGAAGAGGTGGACTTGGGGAAGGAATTGGGGGACAAGGTGACACGACGAGAGGTTGTGGCTGAACGCCAGTTTGATTGTTGTTGCATCCAGCTCCTGATGGATGAACCGGTGAACTGTGAACGCTAAAGGGTGACCCGGACACCGATTGGATACCCGAATCGGGTGAAACATGCGACTGATGGCAATCCAATCCTCTCATAGGCACCATCATATCCAGTTCTTGATCTGCGTGACCACCCCCAACCGATGCAGAGATAGAGGCGTTGTTTAGGGTGGCAAAGGAAGACGATCGTGTTGCATCAATTGCACGCTTAACACTTCTAGAATCTGATGAAGTCGCGATGATAGAAGGCAGTGGCTCGTCGTTTGGAGGGAAACACTTACGAGCCCCTTTTGTAGGTAACATAAGTGTTGGTGGAGGTGGTGGTGGCTCTCCCGATTGTGACTTAGCCACAAACTGTTGTAGGAGACTTGAACAATATCCTACAGAAGGCCAGGAACTACCGCTAACATTGTTAGCCGAAAGAAGACTGATCGGCAATCGGAGGGGACCAGGTGTTGGCAACGTGTTTTGAGATGGACCGGAACTATTTTCATTATTAGGCGATGCTTGACTATCCAAATCAAGCATACGAATGGCTTCACTGACGGCAGGCAAATAAAGTTCGTCACTGTCAGAGTCTAGATCACTCATGGAAGGGCCGATGGCAGAGGTAAGAGGAGCCGATTGGGATGAAGAAGGGATCCGAACGGGCGACACAATAGCTTGCGTATCGTTCCTTTTTGCAGCAGAAACCGTAGGGCAGGCATCAGCACTTGCTGATAAAGAGTCTTTTTTCTTACAAACTGAAACACCATGAGCCTTTCCTCTCGTCTTCTCCGGTGTCCTTGAGGTGGTGTGAGTTATCGACTTGGCCGAACTACTTCGACCGGGCTTCGATGATTCCACTTTCAATGGAGGCTCTGGACTGGGTCTTATTCTAAGCTGCCTTGTACGCTTCACAGGTGTTGTAGGTTTCTATTGGAGGGAAAAAATATATTTTTTAAAAAAGTGACAACAAATTTGAAACAACCAGAATAATAATTGTTATTACTTGATTTGCGGTTCTTCTGGGTTTAGTAGCATTGTTTAAACTGCCATGAAGTCGATTTGAATCCACACACTTACTCTCTGAATCACGCGACTCACAACTGGTCGCGTTCTTCGTCTCTATACTATCATTTATAGAAGTTTTCCAGTTCTTATTGGATGGGACATCACTGATATTGATATCTTGTTTTCTTTCCAGTTGCAATGTTGATAGTCTCAAAGTAACTCGACCTTTGTCATAGTTAGCTTCTCGCACTGAAAAGCTTGTTTTATCTCTGCGTACAGTAGATTGTTGAACCTTGCTTTTGTTACTGGCACTAGAAGCACTACTTTGAGAGTCACTGTCACTGTCACTACTACTGGATGAAGATCCAGCTGAATCTGATGTTGCATCTGAGAGCTCAGATTCTGAACTCTCTGTTCCTGAATTGTGAGCACTACTGCTGCTGCTGCAGCTTGTGCGATGTGAGTTACGATCTTGAACTTTACCAGGAGTGCTGCTGTGGCTTTGTTCCTCTTCTTCACTGTCCTCCTCATCATCTTCACTGCAACTCTCCTCATTTACTGTGAGATTCCTTGAGGAAAGTTCAATTGAGTCCCAATTTTCAGCAATGGTTGTGAGTGGAGGCAGCAAAATTCGTGGATGCACTGGTCCAGAATCCTGAATTGCTTGAATATCCACAGTTGATAAGTCGGGAAGTGGATTTGAATTGGCCATGATAAGTCCAAAACTAGCAGATGCGAAACTCTAAGAAAGAAAACAAACATCAACGACCGTTACACATATATGGAATCGGCGTCACTCAAAACTAACAAGAAATGATTTCAGCGCAGTACCTAGTTTCAATAAATTTCGGATTACATAGTAACAGTAATAAGCAATCTATGTATTGTTTCCAATTCAGGACAAAACTAAAAGGAAAAACAAGCTTTTATTGTCAGTGTTGATAAAAAAATTTCCAAGCAATTTCCAACATGGCGTTGGCCATCGATAGACGTTGACAGTAACCGATAATTTTCTTTTTTTATTTAAAAGTTGATAATAAAACATTCTATTACCAACATCAATTAAATTATTTTAAAATTTTCTTAATTCAATATTTGTTTTAAATTTATGCTTGAATAAAATTAAGAAGCTATAACAAGAATTCAATTTTTGTATTCTGAAAAAAGCCGAAATATTCTTAATTCCATGTACCTGTGTATTCCCAAAATACAGCTGAAATATCACGAATAAATTGCATTTAAAAATTCATTCCCATAGCAAATCCAAGAAAAAACCCTTATTTCACGTATGCGAAAGACAATAGCGCATAGCGTTTGTTGGGCAAATATAACATAGCACAGAGAAGCCAGATGAGACAAAACGATAGTGACCACATTTTTAAACTGTTTTTTGGAGTGTCACCTGGCGACTGGGACGGGAAGCGTTCTCAATTATCCTCTAAGTTACTCATAATTTGTATTACCAAAGGTATTCTAATTATTAAAAAATGTAATTGAACTACTTTTCTTATTTATTTAACAAAGTAATAAGTAATTTGTACAACATGATTATAGGGCCATAGAAACTGGTGCTCGCTAAGACGTAGTATACATCCCAATCGCAAGGGGGCAGCAGTTTTGTTTCCATTACCCTTTCCCATCTCTAGCATCTCTGGCTCTACCATTCTGCTGTTCCAAACGCTTCCCGCCCCGCCATCTTTCATGTTATACCCGTACCCGTTTGGTTTCCCAAGTGCTGTGAATCGTTTGTGGACAAACGACCGCCCGATTTGAAATTTTCATTTCGGAGTAATAATCATCAGGGGTGTCGAGTAATAGTGTTGTCGTCACCATGGCGAGATCTTTTAAAGTCGATAATTGGGGTACCCTCCTACTACAAAGAATACAACAACTCTATGAAAGGGGCGAGCACTGCGATATCATGTTGAAGTTTCACACCGGGGAGGAGATTCCGGTAAATGAGCTTGTTTTTCACTGTGCTTGTTCCACCATTGTACAACAGATTTCTATTTTCAGGTTCACAGAATGGTGTTACATGCTTGTTGCAGTTTTTTTGCTGTACTGGAAGGTACTGAAGCGTTGGAAAATTCCACCCTACACTTACCCGCTGAACTCACCAGAGAAGCATTAGAACCAGTTATTAGGTTTGAATATTTACATTACATCAAGCTCAATTCTGGCCCCTTTACTATTTAGTAAATACTGACTGAAACACTTAAATGCAGATTCATGTATACTGGTCAGCTTGATATTGGTGAAGGCTCAGTTCCGACCTTGGTGTCCACTGCCCAGTTCCTGGATATGCCTCTTCTTGAACAACTACTTCAGACTCATGCACTTGCTGCTACCAATAGTACTCCAGCACCAACTCCAAAGGCCAAAGTAAACAGAACACCAGTTAGGGCAAGTTATTCAGTATCGCCAGGTCAAAGAACCAATAGGACAACCCCAAAGCAAGAGCTGTTGCCTGCTGGTCCAAGTCGAATAGACTTAGAGGTATCTATTTTACAAAACATGAAACTGTTAAGTATTGTTGCATCATGTTTGAACCCCATTGATAGGTTGGTGATTCTGCATGTGAATTTGGAAGTCTTCCCAAATTATCAGAGTTACTGATGGATAACCCATCAACTCCTATGAATCCGCCTCTGTTGCCTCTAGTACGGAAGAGTAGTAATTCCCCCGTGGTTAAACGAGATCTGAAAAAAGCTGAGAAAACTTTCGATGAATTGAAGAAAACAATTACGCCTTCTGCCGTTCGCCGGCCTATTAGTGAAGCTACGAAATCTCCTGAAGCCAAGAGATTAAGGGAGGAAGATATCGAAAGTTTTAAGGAGCTACTCGCTGAACAAAAGAGAAGAAGTGAATTGGCAGCAGAACAGGGAGACGACACTACAGCAACGTATGACGCCGCTGCTGATATTGGTTTGGATGACTGGGGAGAAGAAGACGAGGACGAAGAATCCGAATCTATTAATGAAGTAAGGGAAAAAATTGGCCCATGCAAAGATCAAAGTCGTGTTTGTTAATCATCAATATTGTCCTTATAGGGCTCGAAAGACGATTCTTCTAAAGGTCAACAGCATAAGTCTATATTGAAAACAGAAGCAATCTCTCCAGCAGGCGAAAGTAAGCGAGTTCACTTCATGGTCAACGATGAATCTGGGGCTACTGCGTCGGCTATCGAAACGCCCTCATTAGATGAACAAGTTGATACGGAAGAGAGAAATATGGAGCAGCTAATGGCAGCAGCTGATTCTGCAGGGGAAGCTGCGTCAGCTACACCTGACAAGGACTCGTCTACTATAACGATTTTCAACGAAAATTCGGAGGTTTGTCTATATACATATTGAATAACATTTTCAAAGTAATTTAAGTTCTTTTAAATTTTTAATTCAAGGTTCTCTTACGTGAAGTCGTGTCTAGCAACACTTTACCGAGTCAAGTACAAGGTCGCATGATAGCTGAGGTGCTTAAACGCAACCCTAATTTAGTATCAAGTGGTAGAAACACAAAGCTTAAGATTGTGCAGCGTAGTCCCTGGTGGGCGAAGGCAAAAGTCAGTTTCGTCCTCCTGAAACCAACTACAGCCGACGAAGAGCACGCTACTGCAGTTGGCTCCAAGCCCTCAATACTGCGCCAGCATAATGCGGCTGCTGCTGGAGGAAGGAAAAGTGGAGCTTCGGGCTTGGGATCAAGTGGAGCTATTGCTGTCAACAAGCGCGTTTCACCGTTCGACAACATAACTGGTCCTTGGATTTGTTACGACTGTCTTCAAACCACCGAGGATGGTCAGAGTGCAGCTTTGAGACTCAAAACGTATTTTGAGTATCGCTGTCATCTAATCCAGACCCATGGTTTCAAATCCGACTCTCAGGTTCGTACTAACTTTTGTTGTGTTTGATTTCAATTTCTTTTGACTTACAATGCCTTTCTACTTACACGATATTAGGCTTGCGAATATTGTGGACACCGAGCCGTCAAGCGCAATCATATGTTGTTTCATTTATTTACTGTCCATGGCGTACCTCCTCCGGCTCACACCAAATTTCCTCAATGTGAAGAGTGTGATTACGTTGCCCTTACTGCCTCCATCATGCGTAAGCATTTGCAGAAGCATCAAGAGGGTTCAGAAAATCAGTGCCGAGTGTGTGGCGAACCCTTCGCCTCTCAACAGGTTAGTTTCAAAATGTAAAATTGTCACAGATGTCTTCTAATATGTTTTTTGAATAACAGAATTTGCAACAACATCTTCATGCTACTGGCCATTTACGCGGCCATGTGCGCAACAATCCCTGTCCAGCCGAAGGCTGTAATCGCGAGTTTGCTCGTGGCATGAACCTTAAGGCACACATCAGGACTTGTCACAAGGATTTGGCCAAACAAATGGACGAAGACGGTTGGCCAGCAAGACTAGAGGCTGGGTCAGTACCAGACAACACTCATGAACCAGTCGTCGAAGAAGAAGATGGTCAGATGGGACAAGAAGTACTATTGGAAGCACAGTCTGTGGAACAAAACGAAGCTGGGGAGATGACGTGGGTGACTACCACTGGAGAGCAAGTGGTGCAATTAGCTCATGGGGACGCCTTCTCGGGAGGTTAGACGAAGCCAATATGATTCATCGATTAGAATAAATTAATTGAACATCTTATCTCCTAGATACAACATTAGTTACCGTCGACACCTCGGGATCAGAAGCTGAGGCTCTATCGAATATGGCCTCGTCTATCGCTACGTCTCTTGGCATTCCGATGGGAACGGCGACAACGGTGACAACAACTGAGGATGGCATAACCGTAGCTTATTTAACAACATCAGATGAACATGGTCAACAATACATCACTGTTTCCGGTGACGCAGTCGACGGAGAAACTGTTGCTTTGGTTCACAGCGAGGACATGGTTGAAGAATCTATTCCTCAAGAAGAGACGGATAATATGGAAGAACCAAAAGCCATGGAAGAGAGCATGATGGAGAACTGAGTCCTTCACTTTTATCAGGTTTTCTTGTATTTCCATTTTTACTTTCAAACTTTGTAGAAAGATGGGGTTCTTTTTATATTCAGCAATCAGTGTACCGATTTTTTCTTTGTCGAAGTCGAGGGAGCGTAGTGGTGAGATGTATACTCGCGACGAATCTCCAAGGATTTTCGATAAAGTGGAATATCAACCGAACTAATTACGCGTGCGATCTTCATCAGTTAAAAAAAAACACTGGGTTAAATTTATCTAGATTTCATTTGTTAAAAGTAAGTTTTTTGAGGGAAAAATTACAAACCTTAACTTTGACGATCGGAATGGACACTGTCTGACTATTGAGCTGTTGTAACTCGAGTTCTCCCCAAATTCTGACAACAACGTTGCGTGGTGGTATCTGAGACGTAAGGGAGAAATCTACACCAATCTTTAAAGATGAATTTTTTTCTATTCCTTCACACATGTAAACCCCATCAGTACCCAGCACGAGTTTGCCAATAAACTGAACATTATAATTACTCCAATTTGTCAAGTCTCTAACAACACTTAGTTCCTCGACAGAATGCATCACATGTGGAAGCATGGCTAAAAATGTACAAAACTATATTGAAATCTTAACTGCTTTCCTTATTAACACTTTCCTCCCAAGGTCTTGGCCCTCGTTTATTTTCCCAAGTATTTATATCAATCTAAAAAAAATATAAAAGTATTTTAGTAATTTCAAACCAGAGTTAATATAATGTAATCAGAATCAGATTATACCTCTTTCACTTTTTCAAATTCTGATTCTAAGGTGACTTCACTTTTATCCTTTTTTTTAATACCAAATTTTTCAGCTTCTTCTTTACTTAGGATCTGATTCCTACGAAATCTATACCTATAAAAAAATTAACAAATAAGAAAGTGCATTGAAAATTCATTCATTCCTAACTGTTGGCCCAGAGATGATCTTCTCTGTGTTGGCCATTTGGTAATCCATTCAGAATTAATGCAGTTTTCTTACCTATTCTCTGTGAATTGCTTCAGACCAAAAGATCCGCCGACTACGAGAAGAAGAAAAGGTATTGCAAACTTCACAGATTTTTGCTGAAAAAACCTCTTCAATTTCCCGGACATCTTATTGTTAAACAGAAATCCGCCGGTAAAGAACTTCGCTCTTGAAGAAATTTCGTCTGCTATTTAGTTCTATGAAATCACGACCGTGGTCACGACGGCGCCAGCTCCGACCGTCCCCAACTTCAAGCAGACGAAGTTTTGAATTAGGCCAGACAGGAAGGAAGGAGGAAAATTTCAGCAGATATTTTTATGTGTTGTCAACAGTATCAAGTAAACTCCCTATTAACTCCCCTTCTTAAATGTCTACACTAATGTGATTGTTTTTTTCTTTTGAAGTAATTGTTTTTTTCTTAAATTTTATTTGAGGGCCTAATCAGAGGTATGAATGTGTCTTTTTCAAAGTCTAGGTGAAAGAGCAAGTATTCTTTCTAACAGTAAAAATCATGTCAAATCGAAGAAAATATCAAGCCGAAACGAGGTCGGTGCTAAAAGTTTTGATTTTGGGAGATGGAGCAGTTGGAAAATCATGTATCATGACTCGTTTCATCAATGACCAGTTTGAGGATAACTCCTTTCATACAATCGGAGTAGAATTTCTCAACAAGGATTTTCTTCTAAATGAAAAAAATTATACATTGCAGGTATATTAATTTGTTTACTTAAATGCAAGCAATTACATTGATTTGTCATGTTCTGACTAGATTTGGGACACTGCTGGACAAGAAAGATTCAAGTCACTACGTACACCTTTCTACCGAGGCACAGACATATGCCTCCTTGTATTTGCCCTTGATGATAAATCAAGTTTTAACAACCTTTCATTATGGCGGCAAGAGTTCCTTCACTATGCAGATATTCAAGATCCACAAGGATTTCCCTTCATTGTGGTAGGAAATAAAGTTGACCTTGGTGAGTCAGTACGTACTGTCAATCCAGAAGAAATTAAACAGTGGTGTAACTACCATGGAAATCCACCCTACTATGAGACTAGTGCAAAAACTGATACAAATATAGGGGAAGTGTTTAAAGAAGCTGTTCAGCAGTGGATTAAGAGGGAGAGTGATTTAGACGCAAAATTAAGAGCTGCCGGAAATTCCCTTTACTTAACAGATCACCAAAGCAGTTCGAAAAGCCGACGCTCGTGCTGTTAGCGACTACTTTTCAACTCGTATTTTAATCGCGTGCCTTTGGTACAAAGCTATTTCTTTTCTATACAAACCAATGTTTAAGCGCGCAAATCCATGTGTTCCTATAAAGAGATGGATTGTATTCCGTAAGTGTTGAAGCTTTCTTTGCATGCGCATATATCAAATTTATATTTCGTTTAGCCCACGACAGCGACCACAAGCACTATAAAAATAATTGAATTGAATATTAAAAAAAGAAATGATGGTAATCAAAGTAAAATGAAACTATGAACCTAGTTTTCGAGACGGTGCAAATCTCGGCAACAGTGGTCTTGTGTCTTATTTTCATTTTTCTCTCTTCAGTTCTTAACACACGTGTTATAAATGTGATACATTTCTTTCATTTTGTATGGCCCGCAGTTTTGAATTTATATAGGAATTTTCTTTCAATAAGGAGTGATCGGTTTTTTGTCGAAATTGCATTGGTGTTTGCCGAGTTGTGACAAATCCTTGAACATCAAATCCCATTTACTATTTTGCATAAACTGCGCTATTTACATTATACCCCTTGCATTGCATGGTTACTAAAGTATCAAGTACTAAACTCTTCAGTTCATTTCGTTTATTTCTCATAATTCTTAAAACATATTCCGCAGCCGATCATTGTTAAACTTTTTTTTTTCATATTTGTAATATATACTGTCAGCGAATAGACAAAATAGCGCTGTTTAAATGTGAATGAATCATTTGGCAGTGCATTTTTACGGAATGTCTGTAGGATAATCCGCTATTATTATAAAATTTCGCGTAGCCATAACCATAACAATGCATTTGTAAGAGAAGAAGGGCCTTCATCTCTGGCATTTCTATATAGTTTTTAGAGTGAACGTAAATTTGAATATGAGATTGTGTTCCTGTCCAGTCGACATTTTAAGAATTAACCAAGTATTAATTGCCGGCCGAGGTGAATTCCTAATTACAGTAAGTCAGTAACGGAAGTTACAGGACATACTCATAATATAAAAGGGAGCTGGCAAACAAGCTAAACGAGTGCTCAAATTGTAGTCTGCGACTCTGCGTGCGTGGCTGGAGCGCTTCGCCGCTCCTAATGTTAACGTAGGTGGTAAATACGATTGGCAATTCATGCGCGTTTCACATTTTTCTCGGTGTGTAGTAACCTTGAGCTAAACCATAGTCCATAGTGAAAAAGATGTCGCAAGAATATGAAGACATCTCGGCCCTTGTGAATAAAGCTACCGCTTTATTTAAAAAGAGGTTCGATTACGAACCAACTGTTGCTGTCTGTTCACCAGGAAGAGTTAACTTGATAGGTGAGACTTCCAATTGTATTTGTTTTGGAAGTCCTGAAGATTTCATATGAAACGTTTACATCTTGCACATTTTACAAAATTAATAAAGGGTTCATTGACTTTAAAATAATATCAATGAAAATAAATTATTTTACAGGTGACCATGTTGATTACAATGGGGGATTTGTCTTACCTATGGTAAAATGGAGATGATCTGGTATTTCTTTACACCTATAATGAATTTAAAATGAAATCAAATTAGGCAATACCTATGGCTACAGTGATTGTTGGAGCTCTAAATAAACAGTCAATATGCAGAGTTGAAACAGATTCCAAAGGAATAGATGATCCCAAATATACTGAATTTGACATTCCATCCAGAGCATCCCCAATTGAGCCAGGAAGCCCTAAATGGGCTAACTATGTCAAAGGTGTTGTAGCTGGATTTCATGATGGAAGTATGGCAGTAAACTTAATTAATTAACTCCAAGATACAGCTCTCAACATCTACTTACACCACTTACACTCAACCTTTTTAATATAGATTCTATCACTGGATTTGATTGTGTAATTACTTCTTCTATTCCTGTGGGAGCAGGACTTTCTAGCAGTGCAGCAATTGAGGTAGCTACTTACACACTTTTAGAAGAGCTGCTAAACAGTCCATCATCAAAGTAGGAATTGTTTATTTGTGAAGTATTCAGGATAATAAAATTTCATCTTCATTTTATGTTTAGTTTAAAAGAAAAGGCACTGGCTTGTCAGAAGGCTGAACATTTGTTTGCTGGCTGTCCTTGTGGAATCATGGATCAGTTTGTGTGTACACATGCAAAGAAAGGGTGTGCATTCTTGTTAGACTGCAAGTAGGCTATATTTATTTTTTTGTTAACATGCCGAAGTTACATTTTTTTGCAAACGCGCCAGAGCGATGGAAGGTCGGAATGTACCTTTAGATGATCCTAGCGTTTGCATTCTGATTATCAATTCTGGTGTGAAGCACGAGTTATCGGGTAGCGAATATCCTTTGCGCCGAGCACAGTGTGAAAAAGCAGCAAAATCGATAGGTGCCGCGTATTTGCGAGATGTCAGCAGAAAAACTTTGGAAGGTATTATGTGTTTTAAAATGCATACTTATTTTTGCTAGTTCAATACACATTTTTGTCAACCACTTATAGAACAAAAGGAGCTTCTTGACGACGAAGTTTATCGTCGCTCTCTTCATGTTGTAAATGAGACCGAGTATACCCTGGAGTTCGTCGAGTTCTTGGAGAAAAGAAACTACGAGCAAGCTGGTCAATGTATGAAGAGGAGCCATAAATCGCTTAGGTAATTAAAATTAAGAACTTTTGCACCATATATTATTGCAACTTCGACTCGATCGGTACATTTAGTGACCTGTACAACGTTTCGTGCATCGAGCTGGATCTGATAGTAGAAATCGCTAGCAAAATCGATGGTATTTTTGGAGCCCGCATGACTGGAGGGGGATTTGGTGGCTGCGTCGTTGCTCTAGTGAGATAAGCAAATTCACACTGTGCACTTTCAAAGCAGTGGCATGACCAATAAGCCTTGTCTAAAATTTCTGTTTCTTCCCTGTAGACCGAAACGGATAAAGCAGTTAGCGCTATGGAAGCTATTCGTACCCAGTGTCAATCTCAGCGTGTATCTCCAACCATGTATATCTGTAAGCCTTGTGAAGGGGCTCACCGCGTAAACTAGGCGGTAAGAAGATAGTTGAATAGAAGGATATTCTATTCTAATAGCATATATAAACAAAGGATGGTTGTGGTTTCCAAAACAATTATTCTATTAAAATGATTTAAATCAAAATTTACAAATCAAACACATAATCTGCCTTCTGAAGTCGTTCTTTCAGTCGAGACGCATTTTCTTCCCTGAAAGTAAAACGGCAATCGTTAGATTAATGTGAAAATAAAAAATCGAATAAACTAATTATACCGTGTAAAACGTTTATGATCTCCTTTAGTTTCGATATTCCTCATTAAAGTTTGGAATTCCGTCCGAAACTGGTGTTGCATATTTCTTTGAATGCGCTCAATTTCCCGGCTAATTTCTTTCTTCTCCATTCCAGCTTCCGCAGCTTTAGCTGCTGCCATGTCTTTCAACTCTTTTAATTTATCTTCGTAGCTATAAAAAAAAGGAAAACAAAATAATAATTAGTGATGAAGAGTCTCTGGTTCCTTGTCATTTTGGTATACTTTATTTTAAGACGTTTAAGTTCCTCTTCTGATTCTTTGAGGATTGCGACTTTTTGTAGCTGTTGTTCCCTAACGTCATTGCGCAGCTCGTTGTACTGCTCTTGTAAAAACGTTTTCCAAACATCTTGAACAACCTGAAATAAGAATGTGGCATATTATGGCAAACTTTAAAAGCTGAAAGTTACAAAGTTTTACCTTGTTAATATGTGTGCCACTTTTATTTTTCTCGCTCTGCATTTTTCTTTGAAGTTGAGAGACATAATCTTTTTGTCGTGTTTCGGTGACTACACGTTTGTGATGAGCAGAATGCAATTGATTGAATAATGTAGAATTTGCAGTAGCGTTGCGACGGCGATGAGCTGCTTTTACTAGTTTAAGTTCCAGTTGCTCTCTATTTCTAATCTATTAAACAAACATTTTGGGCTGAAAGTGTGACACTTAAGAACTGACTAGCCAATATTTACCTGTTCCTTAGTTTCCACTAGTTGCTGATTAATTTTTTTCTTAATTTCTGCTGCTGACTTTCTTTTAAGAACTGTGAGGCCGATTAAACGTTTCTCCTGATCTTGACTATGTTTTCCTAGCATTCGAACAGTTGTAGGGGACAAATTACATCGTCCAACTTCACTCTCGAATAGCCGCATTAGATCAGAATTTTCAACTAAGTCAGCTTTGCTGTCAGCTTCCTTCTTAATTTCATTTTGATTAATAGCTTTTCTCAGTATTTTTTCATATCGTTCAATATCCTCTGGTGACAAATTATCAGCACTTTTTAATCTGGTTCTTATTGTTTGCAAGCTCTCATCTGGTTTATCCTGTTCATCTTCTAATTTCTTCCTATACTGCTGGCTGAGTTTGGAATATGAAGTTGGTTTCTTAGGTGTTGGTTGTCTAAGATGTATTTTTCTAGCAGTGCTAGAGAGAACTTGAACTTTTCTTCCAGGGGTCAAGAGTATCTTCATCCTGTGTTCGGCAATTGGTTGGTAAGAGGATGATGTTAAGTCACTCGCTATTGTAGTAGATTCATCATTCAAAGTCACTTGTTCTTTTTTATTGTGACTTTTGTGATCTCTTGTAGATGTTGATTGGAATTTTCCGAGAAGATCTGACCAAGTAGTATTGTCTTCACAAGGAGGGCGTCTGAAGGTTACAGGACTTGTGTTCTCCCCTCGTTTGCCCTCAGAAATAGGGGACGAAGTAACTATCATAGGCATATCATCAAAAAAGGCAGATTCACAGTTGTCTAGGCCATGTTCTAAATCTTGCTTTCTGCGATCCATCTTCTGTCAACAGGATAGTACAGAAAAACACATCAAAATTTAAATACTTTGTGGGCGAAATTAACGAGGAAGTCGAACATTACAGCCTCTTACGACCAGAAATTTTGAATTGACGTTTGTGATTATCAACTGTTGCTAAGGCTAAGTTGCCCAACGCTTGCCAGCTCGTTTCAATTCAGTTTTGATTTTCTTTCTTGTTTCACTGAAAATCTGATTCTGAACCTATCATTTTTAAAAAGATGTTAGAATAAAAAAATTGATTTAGATTTGATTAAATTTAGTATTAACTACGGCTTTTATAGAAAATTGTTATGAAAACATTAAAGCTTTGGCTGGCTTTGGTAAATATAATTTATTACTACAATATTTTCTTATTTTAAGTCTGAAGAAAATGAACACCTCGACCTACACGTCTTGGCCTTAATATGAAATTCAATTGACTGGACGATTGATTTCATCCTAATTGAATGATTTGTGCCATGCTCATTCGTCGAAAATGTGGATCAGGTTACAGACAAAGAAATATTTGAATTTCCGGGTATGCGGCAACGCAGCAATACGCCATCTAGTGAGAAAAATTCGAATCGTAGAGAGCGCCCCCCAACCCCAAGTTTCAGGCAAAGGCAGTCGCGGTTCGCGAGCAACGAAGCAAGCAGCAGCAGCTTACAGCAGGCCAGGCAGCAATACTTTGCGGTTCTCTGTGCCCGGTTAGTGTTGGGTTTTCGCTCTGTGACAGCCCCCAAATCATAAAGGAATGGCCTCCGTGAAAGATACGGCGACTTTTTTCACTCATGGCGATTCGAAACAGTACGAATTCGTCCTGTCGCTCTACCCACAAGCCTTAAAACTCAAAGCCAAGGAGAAGAACAAGAAGCCTGAAGAACTGGTGAAACTCGACGCATGGTAAGTTTTTCTTTCCAACTGTCTGTTCCTTGTTGTATTCTCATGTATGCAAGTGTGTTGTCGAGTGTGTCTTCATATTCTCGTGGCTAGCTGGCCCACCACATCAAACCATCCTGATAGAGACAGAAAAAAAAATTACTTTTTTGGCTCGCTACCCGTGCCAGTCTAGCCCGCCTTTCGAACGGAGACCTCCTTTGTCGTTCGAGCCAAAGCCCCAAGCGCCATGGCAGCGAAGCCAGCCCAGTCATTGACCGCGCGTCGTGGAATAGGAGAGAGAAGGGAAGGGAGGATTTCCAAACCCGGGAACCGAGACAAGAATGTTTTTCCGTTCTCGGCTCTTTTTTTTTTCCCTTTGTCTCACTCCATTGCGCGCGCCCAAAACTCTTATTTTCTTTCGTTTTTTCTTCTCTCTCTCTCTTGCTCGGCCATCCGCCGCCGAGTCCGACCGACGGTCCACTGAAATTGTCTGCTCCTTCACGGCCCTCTTTTCATCTCTCGACCGCGCCGTGATACTCATGCAACCCGCTTTTTTGAGTTGCATTGACAGTACTCTCCGTCGTCTCGTTACGGCTGCATACTCTCCCCTTTCCCAAACTCTTGTCTAGTTCATATGGAACGCACGGCTCGTTCGTTTTCTCCCCAAGCTAGCTAGCCAGCCAGCCAGCTCCCCTCTCTCCTTTCCCTTCCCTTCGCCGCTGCTGCACACTGGCTCCCCAAATCAATAAGAATAGACTACCCCGGGCTACACACACCCGGCGACCTCGCTCGATTCCAATGGCCGCTTTCAGTTGGGCTTGGCGCCAGATGTAGTCGTCCTGAAACGCACATTTGGCCCTCTTTCCGTTCCTTTTTATCTCGTATCGACTGGGGCATATCAAAAGACGAGAGAATTCACAACAACAAATCCCTACATTCACATAGTTTGCCCACAGCCTTGAACTTGACACGCGATTAGATTTTCACGTGTGTATGTATTCCATGTGGTTCATTCATTTCTTTTGTTGTTTCCTTTTTACTCTATGAAATAGGTATCAAGAAGAACTACCCAAGAAAATTCGAGCCCGGGGTAAAGACGCACACCTGACGCACGATGAACTGGTTCAGTGTATGAAATGGAAGTTGACGGTATGTTATTCGAACCTGATTTCTTGTGTTCTAATTGGTTTTCTTTAATTTTACTTGGGTTCTGTTTTGTTAATGCCCAGCACAGCTAGTGACGACGGCGATCAGCACAGTGCCAACCAGAAACAAAAGACGCCATTAAGGCTTTAACGACACTGCACGTTAGATGCGGGTTTTTGTGCCCGGGTGCTGTGCTGTTCGACGTCGATATCCTCTTTCCTGATTGCCCAACAATCCACTGTTGTTTTTTTTTTTTTGTTTCTTATTTCATCTTGCTTTATATACTTAAAACAACCTTCGCTGACACTAAAGCTAATGATAGGTTGAGTGATTAGTGAATGCCTCGTGAGTTTGTGTGGTTTTATGTATGCAAACAGAGGGGTCAATGGAGACCAAGACTGCAGGATCTGGTCCGGCTAAATACCTCGCGCGCTGTCGAAACAGAAAGCCGCCGAGCTCTGAGACAGTTGGTCCAAAAAGGCGAAAAAGGCATCGACTCGGCCATTCATAATTTGACGAAGTTAAAGGGAGTTGGGCCGGCTACGGCTTCAGGTGATACAACTTGTCTTAAATAAACTTGAGTAACAACGCTAAAAGGGAAGCCGCGAATAGTACTTCCAGTCAATGGGTCTAGATTTTAGAATTCTAGGGATAGGAGGGGGGAAAAGGAGAAATTCACGGCTTTCCCTTTTGGGTTTGTTATTATGGGGTTTTCCATTTTGCCAACCCAAGGGTAAGCTCTATTTTTGCTTACACGAGCTCAGTTCTTTGTGCCAACTCGCGCAAACAAAAGGACAAAGGTCAGTATTTGTGTTTCACGTGGTTTCTATTTCTTTTCGGTCTACGTAAAGGAAGAAAAAAAAAACTCTTCGGTGGGGGCATGTTTTCTCTCTTTTTTGTGTTGTTTTCTTTTTCTCTCTTCCCTTTATCCGCTTACTGTTGACGTCCTCTCCCCCATCCATTACCCCAAATCGCTGGCTGTGGCTGATTTTCGATTTTTAGAGAGAAAGTGTGTCATTTGTTTCGCTCTGGTATCTTGGACGGCTGATGTTGATGTGTTGATTTGTGTGTTGGGGCTTTTAGAGAGGGAAATTTTACTCGCAAATGATCAACTTGGTGATGATCAACACCCCCAAAGCGGTGGCCACCGAGACCCGGAAAGCTCTGCGCAAACTACCCAACCTCGAATCCGCTTTGAATAACTTGAGTAGTTTGAAAGGCGTTGGAACAACCATGGCAACAGGTATGAAACACTCAATTGTTGTTTTATGGGGTGGTGGTCTATTTTGCAATGTCTTTAACCCATTCCTTGCATCTTCGACAGTGAGTATTACTAAACTTTCAAAATTAGTATTTCTTAAATTTGGAGCACGCCGTGTCATGCTTGTTTATTGACTGGATATGTCTTTCTTTTTATGTAGCCGTTTTGGCAGCTGCCGCACCCGAAATAGCTCCTTTCATGGCCGATGAGTGCCTGATGGCAATCCCTGACATTGAAGGCATTGACTACACGGCCAAGGAATACCTCAAATACGTCCAGCACATCCGAACAGTGGTCGACCGACTTAACGCCGAAAACCAAAACAGCGCATGGAGTCCCCATCGGGTTGAGTTGGCTCTCTGGGCTCACTACGTCACCCGTAAGCTAGAACCATCGCTGCTGGACGGTATTCCTGGTCTAGAGGACGAACCTAAAGAGAACGGGAACAACACGGACAAAACGAGTGATATCGCCAATGGATCCCCTACCGGTATGTCAATTGTGTTGAGAATGCCCGAGTCGGATGTAATTCATTCGTGTTTAAATCAATAGCCGTGGATGGGAAAGACAGCGAAGACTCCTCCTCCGGACCGCTTGCATTGGCTGTCACGGAAGACTCCTCGGAGGCAACAAACGATTCCTTATCCGTAGTGATCAATTCGGAGGAAACGAGTCGAGAGCCGACGACCAACGGTAACGGCACTGAAACCACCAACGATAACGACAACACCAATGACCATGATACACCACTCGCTGATGGTGCTCCAACCAACGGCGGAAGTGTCGTTGAAGGAGGAGACGACAATGCCGTCGTCGATCAAGAAGAATTGGAACCTTCGTCAAAAAAGATTCGACTCCAAGAACCCGAAGAGGGAACCGCATAATCTCTCTACCCTCCTCTCTCTTCTTTCACTTTCTATCTGTTCCCTCCTTTTCCTTTTATACAGTTATGATTCATTTTTTAAAGGAAATCAAATTGCAATTACTTCTTCTTTAAGTAATTATCTCCTTTATTGGTCAACTTTGAATGGAGACATACGATGATGACTCTTCCGACGTATTGCCAGTCAGTCACAGACTAAAAGGACTTGTACTTGCTTTCAGTGCCTCAACGGCGCAGGTAGGCCGATGTCAAAGAATACCCTCCCTTCTATCAACTGTCCCACTGGAAAACAAAAACAAACAAAAAAAAAAAGAAAACCAAACCGTAGGACTCCTTCAATTTCAGCCAGCGATAACCACATAGGTTATTTTACCCCCCATGCTTAACAGCTTCATTCTTCTATATTCTATCTGTCTCTCTGGATTCATCATCTTACCCCACTTCATCGTCCTCTAGTTCCGGCAGAACGCAAGATGCTGCATCATCATTTTACTATAATTATCTTTGTTTGAGAAGTGGATACAACAACCGAAAACGAACGTAATAGCGCCCAAAAAAAAATTACAATACCGTTTATTGGAAATTGGAATGTTTGCTCTTAGCTTCAGATTCTTCTCTTTTCAATTTGAAAGTTTGGAACGGAAAGGGGAAAAAATCTCAATACATTTGCGGGTTGTCGGTTCTATATTAACATTCCAGTTACCTGAATCAATAACTGTTAAGGGAAGATAAATCGAGGCGGTCATGATACACACACATACAGCGGATGGACTGAAAGAAGTGCAAGCCAGCTATATCTTGTCAATGTAATTTCTTTCTTTTCTTTTCACCACCATTACCCACTTCTATGTCTGCAAGCCTATTATAATATAATCTTGTGACTCCTTTGCGACACGCTCCTCCTTCGTCCCTATTCCCGCGCCAATTATTCACAATCTCCCTATCCCTCCCCCGTCTTAAGAATCCTACAACTTATTTTGATGAACTCGACTCGGATTGAAATTGACAATGGAAAGAAAAGGCTATCAATTGTTTTCCTCTATGCTGAAAGTGTTTCTATTGCAATGAAAATGAAAAAGGGTACTAGAAGTGTTGTAACTACTACTAGACTTGTTATATGTGCAAGCCTATCTTGTGTGTATTTCTGCAATTGTTCGTCACTTGCGACAGACTGATTTGACAGCTTCACTTTCCCACCTTTACATTGGGTTCCACACTATACTTTTTTATTGTCTTCGTTTTTATGCCGAAAACTTATTCCTTTGATTTTCCGTCAACTTCAGCTGTTTTTTTTTCCTTTATCCAACGGATTTCTTTTCGAATCTGTAGTGTCAAACTATTTAGTATCATGCCTGTTCGATTGATCTGCTGTGTAATGTCTCAGATCTTCGAAAAAGTACACGACTGGAAGTGTCTTTATTTAAAAAGGAAATTTGGGGATTGAAAAACTCCCAGTTGTTGGTTTTTTCGGCTTCGCAGCCAAAATAGATGCATTTCCGGCGAATGCGCAACTCTGGGTTTATTATTAGCAGACGAATTATTTCAACAACACACTGTACTCGTTTCGAATGAAATGGAAGAAGTTATAGAAAGTTCTACGAGCCAAGAAGTCGTAGAAAACGAAATTACACGAGCTGTACCAAATTTTCAAATCAATCGAGATGTGATAGAAAGCGTAGCCGTAGAGAACCAATCAGAGGAATTGAGATGTTTGGGTATTACTGTGTATGATCAGTCGAAATTCGAAGAAGGCATTCTTCGTCAAGTTGATGATGCACTCGAAGAACAAGAACGCAAAAAGAAGGTTGCCCTGAAGAGAGTGCCAAAATTAAAAGATGGAAGTAAAGGAAAAACAGGAGATCAAGATGTCAAAGTACATGAAGAAACAGAAAAAGAGAAGATGGTGCGACTGGGGCAGATGACACCATTTGGCACAGTACTTGGAGAAAAAACCACAGAGCTCACCAGTTTTGAAAAATATTTGCTGGAACAAGAAAAGCTGAGAAACGAGAAAACCAAATTAATATCCAAGAAAGGAAAAGCCCTTAAAAGCTCAACCATTCCATCAGTTCCTGCTGTGAACATAAACCACAAAAAAGAGTTGATCAAAACAGGAAAAAAAACACACAGAAAAGAAATTCCCAAACAAAGTGGCAAAAGGTCCAATAAGAATAAACACTCTGATAGTGATTATGTTCCAAGTGATGGTGAGTCTCCTAAGTCAAAGCCAGCGAGCAACATTCCAAAGAAAAATGGAAAGAAAGAAGCTGAGGAAAACTGGAATACTGATGACAGTGACTGGGAATATTCTGATGATGAAGATGTCCCAAAGAAGAAAAGAAAAACCAAGAAAACGGACCAAGTAATTGACGACGGAAACATGAACGACTACCGTGAGAGATTAGCTGAATTGCCAGACTTTGAATTAGATCATCAAGATTGCGAAGAGTTTGAAGGGGGCTACCGCATACCATTGTCTATCTGGAATCAACTTTACAATTACCAAAAGGTTAGTTTTAGATTTATTTTATTCATAGGCAAATTATTTAAAATGGACATGTTCTTTTGCGTTTAGGTTGGCGTTCGGTGGATGTATGAATTGAGACTTCAGCGCTGTGGGGGAATTCTCGGTGATGAAATGGGATTAGGAAAGACTGTTCAGGTAGTTGCTTTCCTTGCCGGATTGGACCACAGCAAGCTTATTACTCGACTCTCTAGTTATCGAGGTCTTGGGCCTGTTCTCCTCGTTACTCCTGCTACTGTTATGCACCAATGGGTGAAAGAATTCCATAAATGGTGGCCACCTCTTCGAGTTGCGATTTTGCATGAATCTGGATCTCATTCAGGATCGAGAGATGCGTTGATCAAATCTATCAATTCGAGCAATGGCGTACTGGTTACTTCATACACTGGGGTCGCTCAGTGCTCTGAGCGTTTGTTAGGACTAGATTGGGACTACATAATTTTAGATGAAGGCCATAAAATTAGAAATCCTGACGCGCAAGCGACGTTAGTAGTTAAACAGTTCCGCACTAGCCATCGCTTCATCCTGAGTGGCTCACCTATGCAAAACAATTTAAAGGAACTTTGGTCACTTTTTGATTTTGTCTTTCCTGGCAAATTAGGCACATTGCCAGTGTTTTTACAGCAGTTTGCCGTTCCCATTACTCAGGGTAAAATTCAATGTTTCCCGCAATTGACAACAATTAAAAAAGTTTAACAAAATTGTACTTTGCCAGGGGGTTACGCTAACGCATCCCAGGTTCAAGTTGCTACCGCCTACAAGTGCGCAACGGTTTTAAGAGATACGATCAATCCGTATCTCTTACGTCGAATGAAAGCCGATGTTAAAGACCATCTTCAGTTACCCAACAAGAATGAACAGGTATTACGTCTTGGAATGGGAAAAAAATTTGTGTACTCATATGTTCGAGTTGCAGGTTTTATTTTGTCGCTTGACTGCAGAACAACGTCAATTGTATCAGTCATATCTTGATTCCGGGGAAATCAAAAGTATCATTGACGGAAAATTACAGATTTTCGTTGGTCTCACCAATTTAAGAAAAATTTGCAACCATCCGGATTTGTTTGATGGCGGACCACCTGGATGTAAGAAAGGGGTAACTAAACAAACGAAGCAAAAGAAAGCTCAAAGAAATCATCATTACTCATGTATTTTACATTTCAGACGATAGAAATAAGCGACCCCAAATTAAGATATGGATTTACTGAAAGATCTGGGAAGTTATTAGTAGTCGATTCGCTATTAAAAATCTGGAAGCAACAAAATCATCGTTGTCTACTTTTTTCGCAGTCGAGACAAGTATTGTTAATGATATCCCTGCGTGAACCATGAAATCATGGAATACTAATATGTATGGCGTATTTATAGATGTTGGACATTTTGGAGCCCTTTGTGCGAGAGCAGAACTACACATATTTACGATTAGATGGCACTACTGGAATTGGAGCCAGGCAGCCTATGATTGAAAAATACAACAAGTCGCCCGACATTTTCGTCTTCTTGTTGACTACTCGCGTGGGTGGATTAGGTGTCAACTTGACAGGCGCTAACAGAGTGATCATCTTCGATCCCGATTGGAATCCGTCTACTGATACCCAAGCACGTGAACGAGCCTGGAGAATCGGGCAGCAGAAAGATGTAACCATCTACCGTTTGCTGACATCAGGCACCATCGAAGAAAAGATTTATCACCGCCAAATCTTCAAGCAATACCTCACAAATCGTGTACTGAAGGATCCGAAACAGAGACGCTTCTTTAAATCGAACGACCTGTATGAACTCTTTACGCTCAAAGATACCGATAACCAATGTACCGAAACGGAGGCCATATTCGCCGGAACAGGTTCTGAAGTGGCGTCCAACCCAAACCCGTACGAAGGGTCACATAACGACAAGTTGGATAAGGCCAGCGATGATGAGTGGATGCGTCGTTGGAAAAAGGAGCGAGAAAAAAGAGAAGCAGAGTGGAAGAAATCTCTTAATAAAATCAAGAAAAAGGAAGAAACCAAAAATGAAACGGAAGAGGAAAGGAGAAAAAGAAAGAAACGGGAATCCAAAGAGAAGAAAGAAAAGAAGCGAATTAAAATCGACGGAGCGCAAGTAAAAAATGTTGTCAAAATGAGCAGTCTACATTCAGGCCCTCCAGACTTAGACGAGGATACCCCTTCTTCCAGTAACCAAGATGACTATGTCCTTCAGCGGCTCTTTGCTAAGACAGGTATAATTTCACCAACCGCTTCTAGAATACCAATTTTGATTCACTTGGGTTCGTGATTGTAGGAGTAATGAGCGCCTTGCGCCACGATAGTATTATTGATGCTGGAGATCCGGATTATGCGCTAGTAGAAGGCGAAGCTGAGCGAGTCGCCAAACAAGCTGTAATAATTCATAAATTTCAATGTTCAAAAATCTGCCTACATTCAAAAACATACCTATTATTTCTTAGGTTCAAGTGTTGAAAAGTTCGCGCCGTAATTGTTATAATGCCGAAGCGGGAATACCTACTTGGACAGGTACTAGCGGAGCTGTCCGGCCTCCGGGACCTGCAGAAAAGTAATATCTTCAACTCAAAATGCAATTACGGTGTTTTTATGACATTGTGTTGAATAGGCCCCGATTTGGTGCTAAAAAGAAGAGTGTTCTACCTACACAGAACACAACACCATTAAAATCCGCTGAAAATGTGGCCGAAAGTGCAAACAATTCATCGGAAACTCCTGCTATCAGTCTCTCATTGCCCGGTTGTTCAAATGAGGTCTTTAGTTCTGGTGATTTGCTAAGTAGAATGAAGGCGAGGAATCGTCTATTGGGCTTACCAGAAGAAGACTCTGCTTTCCGTCCCGCTAACGAAGAAGAATCATTAATCTTGGACACGGCTCCGCTCGAGTTTGCCACAGGAGTGGACTACCAATCGATGATGGATAGCATTCGATCCTTTGTGGCCTTTCGTGGTGTTATTCCTGGTCAAGTGTCGACCACAGATGTTCTCAACGAGTTTGATGGCAAACTGCCTGCTCGAGGTGCTCCACTTTTCCGAGCTCTTTTAAACCAACTGTGCACCTTTACCAGAGATGTCCACAATCAGGGAATCTGGCAGCTCAAACCAGAATTTCAGTAAAATTTCATCTTTCTTAAGTTATCTTGTATTTTCTCGTATTGCGATGTATTGTTCGTTGCAAGACTTTTACTCAAGTTCTGTTTCCTCACGAAATTTCCATAACGTATTCGATTGATATTTTTAATGTTTCGCAGGAGATAAAATTGATTGTGTTTGATTCGCAAAAAATTTTTCGTCTTTTCAAATTCCTCTCCTTTTTACACCGATCCATCGACGTCTATCGTCGATAGATGGCCTGATGGGGCTTAGCGCCTTGGACTATTAACGATCGTTGCCCCAACAACCCGATTAAGATAGGCTACTTATGTAGGGCCCAATACAGTTTTTTGGCAAAAGTAGGTATATAGAATATACAAACAACAATCCTGGGTATAATAGAATTACAAGTTCGATTTAAGGAACTTATATAAAAGACAGCCTACTCAGAGACCATTATAACAAAATGTAAAGAATTCTTTTGTATCATATAAATTCCATTTGTCGGTTACTTTTGTACTGGGCTTCTTCAGATCCTCTTTCCAGTTGCTGCGGATACGACCAATCACTAGTAGATAATAGTTACCGCTTTCTATGGAGATCGTACAAACATGATCCTACATTCCTACATTGTAGGATCATATACATTGAATAAGTTCAGCTTTCGGAGCTCTAATCAAAAACGTTGGACTCAGGGTAGTACTTAATTTTGATATCGTCTGTAGTATGCAAAGACTTGAATCGATCTACTCATTTTTACATTTTTCCGGGTTTACGGTCGTCGACTTATCTCGTTGCTATGGAGTGAAAAGTTAGGAAAGGTCGCTTTCGCTGTTTTCTTGGCGTCGAGCGCTTCGTATTTTTGTACCTTAGGCAAAAACTCATCTCAAGGCCCCCACCTTCTTGTTCAACTGATTGTTGAAATACCTGAATGAGGCCACTTCTTGGAAACTCTCAATTCGGCAACATATTATTATAATACCTGCCCTCAACCGAGCCGGTGTATGCTATTCAAGACATATAAACCAGAGGGAAACATCCGCCAAAGTACGCATCACGCAAAACAAATCTACGAGGCCATCTTTTCCGTTTTTGATCGACATTTTTGGCATTGTTTACGAATCATTTTTTATATTTTTATATTTCCCCGATGGAATCGCTTACACTGAAGGCATTTTGAATTTCCAGTTGTTTAGCGGTCAACCGGACGGGTGAGATCACCTGTAATCGATGGTATGAGAATAGGACGATTTTACCCGTTCCTAAAATATTCCAACATTTAATAGCATTTCGGACTCGTACGATGTGAATGTCTGCAACTATCTGCTGGCACGGACCCTGTATCGTGTGGAACGGACCCAACGAAGTCGCACAACTATGGCTTCTTCCTTTTGTCTATTGACTTTTTACTACCGCTTAGACTGCTTTTATCAGAGTAATAACGACGTCTGGAATATCTCAAGAAAACTGGTAGTGACTGGATTTTTCCAGTTAATAACGCGTGCGAAACAGTATTAGTCGTATTATAACCGCTAAGCTAAGCAGAAAAGATTGAACATCCGGCTGTTGGAACATCAAATTTACCCCACGGTGTACTACGCACAATATTGTTTAAGACTTTCCTGTTCTGTTTCTTATTTTGTATATTTTGTTGTCTCGGCTAAGAACTCGATGTCAAGGTAATGCTATCCGGATTGTCGAGAGCAGAGCAGTAGCGGGGCCGGTTTAGTGTGTTGAGCTGACCGCCTCCAGAGGAGAGATCTTTCGAGATGGCGGATTTGTAGCGGGAAAATAGATAAGGTGAAACAGAAGAAGTCAAGCGCACAAGGGCGAAATGAGGAGAGAGAGAGAGAGAGAACCAGACGGAGGAAACCAAATGAGGCAAGAAGATCACACATCGCTCGAGGGGGTCTAGTCCAGTCTGCATGGTCAACACTCCTGTTCCAAAACCCATCGTGATTCGCTGGGTTTTTCGTCAACTATAAATAGGCATCGTCTCCCGTCCGTTCCTATTGGGACGTTGTCAGTCGCATGCACAGTTGTATGTTAATGCGAGGGGCGCGGATCGTACCGTGTAGACTGATACGCCCGCGCGCTGACAAGACGAAATACTTCAAATCGTGACTGGCAATCAAATCGTTGTTGACCAGTTCCGCGTCCTTGCGGAAAATCTTGCCGACCGTTCCCAAAACGTCCTTTAGGTCGACCTCTGGGCTTTGGCCATTCCTATATTGATTGACCGGAATGCAATGAACAATAGCGGGGACAACTGTAACCTATAGCTATTCGTCAGTGTCAAAGCCGCACAATAGGGCAACAAACGCACCTGATGATCGTCTCGTCTGTGCGCTCGTCTGGCCGCGTTACGGTTGTACTCGTGGCAAGTTTATTTATACTCTCGTCTGGTCCCGATTAGCCCGAGATGGGCATCCCAAGTTTGTCTGGGATTCCGTCCCCTTCGCTATCAAAGTGGAATGGCACAATTCGCCGTTGTTTGTGTTGGCTGTCTGCCTTGGTTAATGTCCGTTGTTTTCTTGTCATCGGGGTGAGATTCAGGAAGCAAAAGAAAGGTAGACAGATGACTGCCACGATCGGTCACATCGGACAGGTCTTGAAACAAACCTCCCTTCTCTCTCGAATTATTTCTGTCGCAATCCACACGTGCTGGCGACTTCGTGCGTCCCCGTCGTTTTCTTCGGGTCACTATTGGATCAACTGACACTCTGTTGGCCTGGCATTTCTCGAGGCTGACTATCGTCGGAGGCAAACCTGTCGCGATATTCAAGATCGAAATCTCACGCCACGCAAGGTAGTTTTGAGTTTATAAATAGCCGGATGACTGATAGTCCAGCTCACCGATCCAGCTCTCCCTAACAAGTGTCCTCGCCAATTTTTCCTTCATAAAATATTAACCCTCCGACAAGAAAAGAGAAAACAATAGCAACAACCTGTTTCTCACATTGTAATAATATTAATATCTTTTATTTCTTGTTTTACATTCTTTATTTTTTCTTTAGTTTTTTTGTTTTTTTGTTTTTGTTTTATTTTTTGGACTGAAGGTTAATCATTTAAAATATCTTCCAGACCTGTCAGAAACACAAAAAAACGTAAAGAAATTCGCTTCATTAAATAATTATTGCTTTAGGATTTAGTTCGATTCCTACTTTTCCTGGAGGGAAGAAAGATGTGATCCGCAATAAAAAGGATAAAACAAATTGCGAGGAACCTGGGCGCAATGTTTTTTTTAAATGCGTTAGCAGTAGGAGGGGAGATGATGGTCGGTCATAAAAAAGGCAGTTTTTTGAATTTTTTGGGGAAAAAAATAGCATTGACCGAAATTACGAAGAGCGTAAGCACACACCTTTGGATGGCCGTACCGTAGCTACTTTCCCAAGACATTTTCTTTTTTAGTTTGCCATTTACGACCTGAAAGCAGAAAGAGCGAGCGACCATCGGTTGATTGTCTGTTGAACAAATGGTCAGCGTACCCAAAAAAAGAACTCCCCCCCCAAAAAAAAAAATGGCCATCTCGTCCTTCCAATCGTAGATTTACTCTTGTAAAAATGACTCAACCCAAAGTTCGTTCAGACGGTGGATCAATAAGTCGTTGGAAACGCGGTCTCTCCCGGGTACTGGCTAATAGATTTGAGAATTCTTCATTCTTCCGCGCACAACTTTCACAAAAAAGAAAGAAAAAAGACCGCGGCAGCAGCAGTTTAGGACTATCATCTTAAAGCTTTCTTTAGATTATGGTAATGAACCAGATTTTTTGGAGCTGCTGGATTCGTTCCCGGATCTGTACGACGCGCATTAGATGAAAACGTTTTGAAATGGTCCGCCATTTAGAGTAAGGAGTCCCCCCCCCTATGTAGTCTATTTATCCGTTCCTATTTTCCTCTCCGCTGTGGTAACACAATGCCTAATTAGAATAGAGAGCGCATGAAATGTAGTTGTGCCATTCGTTAATGTTATTTTGGTGTAGTACTACGAACAGAAAGAACGGAGCACTACACTCTAAGCAACTCTAAGCCCCAACAGGTAGATTGAATTATAAATCGACCACTACTGTTGCTTGTTGCTGTAGATGATGTCAAACAGAAAAAAAGAAAGGTGTTGTTGGCTTACGTTGTTGACTTGGCCATCCTTGAGGGACGCTTATGTACTAGAGAGCTGGTCGGGAGCGGGAGAGAGAGAAAAGAGGCAAGTCACGACTTGCACACGGGAGGGGGTACCAAAAACATACGGCCGCCGCCGCCACCGCCGTTTTGGTTGATTCCACACGGGACAACCTGTTTTCTGTTTGGGGCCGCGCGGTTGAGCGTTCTGGACGGGTCGCCCTCGTCTGTTGTTGGTTGTTCTTTCCTTTTTCTTCTTCGTCTTCGTCTTCGTTTCTTTCTTTCTCGTTTTATTTGTCTTAATAGCTGGCGGCGCGGCTATTTCGGGATGCCGTCCGAGTCTGTGTAGATGTATAACGGCGTTTTCTCTCTACGGCCGGCCAGCAACAGCCGAGCTCCTACAAAGGGATGACGTCGAAGGATGTTGTTTATTGCATACATCATCAAATATACACCTGGCCGGACCTTCGTTCTCTTCTTTTTCTTTGCCCTTTTGAAAATTAATGGGGTCTTTAGGCCTTTGAAACTTGTCGTTGCACGTCATCTCCTGGTTAGAAACGTCACAGACAAAAAGGAATGGAATAACAAATCTAAAGAAAACTTGCCCCAGACGCCGCAGGTGTGCCAACACAACCGAGTCAGTACACTTTCCTCTTATACAACATCAACAACAAGAAGCAAACAAGCAGCAGGAGCATGGAAATTAACAGAAAGAAAATTAACTAAAAAATGTGTGGTGAACGAAAAAAAAAAAAACAAAAAAAAAAGTAGAAAAAAGAAGTAGAAAAAAAAGTAGATCCAACACAAGCAACAAGTTGCTGGGCAAGTGAATAAGGGCGCTGTCCGGTATTAGACTAATACGCATTCGTCTCTCGTTTCTTGTCTGCTCGCCAGACTTGGAGACATGACGAAGACAAACGTGTTTCTCTCTCTCTCCCCTGATGTCCTCTCTCGGTGTCGTTCTCCTCTGCACATATACTGTTGTAGCCAGACGGAGTAAGAGACAAAACAAACTATTCACAACTTGTAAATAACAGAATTCTGTGCTAAAATATATATAAAAGAAAAGAAAGAAAGAAAAAAACATTCCGACATTGCATCAAGTCTCGTTCAAGGACCCTGAAGGACGTCCCGTGTCCTTTTGTGCGCGATGGCTCGTATGTTGAACCAATGACATGTTGAATAGTCTCGTTACCTGCACCGAGTAGTTGATAACGATAAGAATAGGCCATAACAGGATTTTACGAAAGGGGTGGGATGTTTTTCTGTCTTGCTACTGCGTAGCAGATGCTTCCACGTGCGGTTTTCTGTGCATTTATTTTCGGCCGGCAGTATATGCAACAAAAAGAGGAAGATTGAAATGTATTACTCAGTATCCATAATCCGACCCGATCTAGTGGAATCTGGTTGCTAAAAAAACCAAAAGCTTTTCCTTATCTTCTTGTTTATTGTCAGCCTCTTTGGGTTTTTTTCTTCCTGTCGATCTCAATCACATCCTCTTAATAACGCCATCAAGGTTGGCCATCTATCCTGGAAGGCGGATTCAGAAGGTTTTCCCATCATCCGCCCACCGGAGTCGAGAGTACCACAGTTGCTTCGATAACCACATGTATAGCCTGACCATTCTTGTTTTATTGGATTTCCCTTGAATTTTGAAGAAAAGCTCAGGTTAAGATGCCAGAAGGATGTACCCTGATGATCCTTTCCATGTTGTGTGTATCTTTATGTGCTCGCGCACGAACGAAAGGCCATCGATGGCCGGTTCACGTTCGGGATGGGCGTAGTATCCTACGTGCCCTGACTGGGCTGGTCGCGGATGTTGGCCGGCAGCGCCAGCCTGCGTGATACCTGAATCTTTTTATCTCTCTAAACTATTATTTAAGAAGAACGAGGAAAAGAAATGAAAAAGAAGAAGATATTTTCCAAGTGATGGATCCTTTTAGCAATAAAGAAAGGGCGCATCCAATGACTGCCGTTTTGTGCATCACTAATGACGTACACGAATGCTGATACGAATGGATTCGTCTCCAACGAACTCGCATTAAGGCATGACAAGCCTTTCTGGGCATACGGGGAAATTTCACTCGATGATGCCTTCTCTCCATCCGACGACGTTCCAGCAAGCCGGAGCCGAAAATTTAGCATGCAAAGCGTTCAGACCCATTCAGTCCAAAATGTCTTTCGATTCCATTCAAACGGGAATGACGCAGACTCGTAAACAACGTCCATTACCTTCCATCTCTCTAGGTTCTCCTTCTTTTAATTTCTTTTACATTTACTGTTCAGCATTCATACTACTATATATTTTTCTGGTTTAAGAGTCACCTTTCTTTAGTTGCCAAGTGAACAGACTCGCAAACGACCCGAGTTCGCAGTTCGCACGCAAATCTCGTCTGCGCCGAGTTGCACAGCTGCGTAGACGCAGCGGTTGCTATACAAACCGACTTGTAGGCTAGGCTCCTTTTGAACCCTGGAGGAAAAATTTTTCTTGGCCGGGTTCAACAGCTTTCCTACCAGTCGTTTTCTCTTTCTCCTTTTATTCCCAACCACCAACCGTCTAATAACAAGTGAATCGAAATTTTGTTTTTTCTTTTCTGCTTCGTCATCTCGCCTTTAAGGTGATTACATGATTGGCGACCGCGTTTTTTTTTCTCTCTCTCAATTTAAAATGTCTATATGATGCAACACCTGGAGGTTGTATAAGGAGATTGAGGTTCCATTTGCGGCATAAATATATGCAGTATTATTAGAATCGAAACCTTTTTTTTAATTAAATAAAAAAAAAGCCTAGATAACCGGCGGGCCGACCTTGACTAAGCCTGGGCCTTGGTAAATATCGGCTTCCTATATATGGTCAACGAGAAAAAAAAAAGACCACGACGTTCTGTTACGGCATCGGCTGACGTTGCGTGAGGCCCCATTATCTTTCATTTTTGGTTTCCTTTCCACTAGACGTAGGGCAGTCCATTCCACTCGGTGACGCAACATGCATTTTCCTTTTCTATTTTTTTTTCTTTTTAAAGTTGTAATTTATTTCATGTTTCTTATTCTAAAGGTTTTTCCCTTGCCACTTAACAAAAAAAATCTGTCTTAAAATGTACGTACCGGCTTGCTGGTTTGTCCGGCTTGATTGTGGGTCCCAACTGACGTCAGTTTCTATCTTTGAATACAACCGGATGGATATCTTGTATTCAAGGGGACCGAGAATGATAATTGACAAAAAGAAAATGATTTCTTATGCCGTGGTAACACTACTCGCGGCATGCATGTGAAGCGTCTCATTATATGCATAGCTTTTTAGTAAAGCGGCGCTCTGCCGACGTCTCGGGGGAATAAAGAGGTCGGCAATATGATGATCATCATCCCGGCGGCCATCTGTTTATTTCATAGATGCTTAAATAGGAAGAGAAGAAGAAGAAGAAAAAAGAACTGTTGAATAAAAACATTCAAAGTTTTAAGCGATAAGGGGAAATCCCGCGGCCAGAGTCAAACCCTTTTTTCCGCTCATTTTTCTCACATATGTGCGTTTTTGTTTTGTTTTTTTGGTTGCTGGGCGAGAAGTCTCGACAAAGGCTCGTACGTGCACTCCGAGTCCAGACAGCAAATTACCTTTATCAGACGGTCAGGGAAAAAAGAATAAGAACTTACCTCACGTATAGAAGGGTATATTACCGTACCCGACATAATGAGTGGGAAGAAATAAAAAAAATAGAATTATAAAAACAGGAACAAACCAGAAAAAGGGTGGGATAGAACGATCGACAGAGTTATTTTTATTCATTCAATCTTTTTTTTCCTTCTCCCGAGAGAATTCCTACGTTGCGTGGCGAAAAATAAATTGGCTCCCCTGCGGAATTCGCAATGACGTGACACGCGAACTGAAGCGAACGGAAAAAATTTTGAAAGAAAAAAAAAGAAAATAGGCGGGTCCTCCCGCAAGTCTTGGACGGCCAATGGGTTGCCGACACATTCCAAAAGGAAACTTCCAAGAAATTCA
Organism: Ceriodaphnia dubia; assembly: GCA_022539655.2. Classification (NCBI taxonomy): domain Eukaryota; kingdom Metazoa; phylum Arthropoda; class Branchiopoda; order Diplostraca; family Daphniidae; genus Ceriodaphnia; species Ceriodaphnia dubia. The sequence continues at coordinate 868,975 of JAKUCG020000173.1, forward strand.
ATAATAACTTTAGGGGGAAAAAAGTTGTAACGTTTCGCCCCTTTATCAATGTTTCATTCATCGGACAGGTCAACAACATTGGGCCGGTGGTTTTCCAGAGACGCGACAGTGCAGCTCAAACTTAGTAGCAGAACCGAATGTCCTCACAGTCGCGTCCTTCTCCGTTGAATGACTATGGTCAAACTGAGACTTGCAGGCTGCCTGGACTTGGTAGTAAAACAACAATATGCTGGGCAAATGTTCAACTTCCCGCCCGTTGGTGTCATTGAATAACCGCTGCTGTTTTGTTATTGAGTTTATTCGTTTTTTCCTCCTTCCTAATTCGATGACATATGAAGTTTGGGTGACGACGCTTGCAGCAAGCTGATTGGTGACTTCCCCTTTTGCTTGCGTGTCACCAATCGAACATGGCCGGCTGTTGCTGCTATAGAGAGACAGGGCTATTACTCGCACCCTATGGCCCAGCACTATGAAGGTCTACGGTGAGGACGGCGAGGACATGTTGCTGAACGTTTCCATCTGAATCAACTCTACAGCATATATAAATATATCAAATGAACCGGTAGACCCTGTCGAAACCGACCAACCTGATCTCAAGACTTCCAGACTGATGGCTGGGCAGAGATAAGAACCGTCGGGAACCGTGGATTCAGACTAGAGATTCTTCTTCTTCAAGTTCGTGTAACTGGCCACGCCCGTTTCTGTTTCGCCTTCCATCGTAACGTATACGCACAGAGACAAAACTTGCATGCAGACGGCGTGGCAAAGTAGAAGAGCGGAGGCCATGCTGCTTGCGGCAAGGCAGGAGAGACTTTTGGGTCCGACCCAAACTACCAGTTCCGCAGCAGGACACCTTTGCCAAGCCAGCAGCTTGTGGAGCTGCTTTATGGCCGCCATCGGGTCCGATTCGATCGTTTGACGTCTGATGTCACCTTAGTAACAGCCGATGATTTCGGCCCAGCTGAAATTTAAAAAAAAAATGAAAATTTTCCATCCTCGTTCTACTTCATAGAATATAAGGAAGAAAGAAAGACAGAAGAAAAATGAATTTTTTTACTTTCACGCTCGACGCCGTTCATGTCCGTCCAGCTGCGCTCCACTGCTCCCGCGGCGGCTCCTCTAGTTCCATCCGCTGTTTCGTGGGTGGATATATATTCTTTTATATCTTTGCCAACATCACGACTGCTGGCACAATGCTATGTCGGACGAGAGTAAAAACAGAAACATGTAATAAAAATAAAGAAAAAGAAAGACAAAAAAAATCAAAAAATGAATCTGCCATTCCGGCGCCTCGTTGCGGCCGACTAAAGGGCTAAAAGCTTGCGCGAGTATAGGCTACCCTATTTCTCTCCCTCTTTTGTCGAAAAGCTTTTCGGTCGACAATTCTGACCGCCAATTGTAACCGACGATCGGAAGGAGGGACCATTCTCGGCTCCCGCTCTTTTCATTCGTGCGTCGCATCGTACGCTCTCTATTGTGGTCCGATTTTAGCCTTTTATTCCTTTTTCTTTTTCTTTTATATAATGGCAAGTATTTTTATATACAGCCAAATGAATCCCCCCTCCCCACTTCTTTTTTATCCTTTTATGATTGGGAATTTCCGTCTCACGTAGGGTGAGCGCAGTGCGCACCGATGTCGTAACCGATGTAACACTACGAGGCGTCACTGAACGGTTACAGCATCGCCATAAGGTGTATACTGCTTGCGGTCTAGCCGACTCGTTGGATTTTCTCCCAGCCATCTTTATGTCATTTTATTTGTTATTTCTTTCCAGGATTTTCGTCTTCTATCTCTTGCTAGGCCAGTATTTATACGACTGCGTCGCTGGTATTCTGAATTTTTAGATTTTTCTTCTTTTTTTTTCTTTGTATTGGATTTTATTAGATCCCACACTTTTAAAGAACGCCATCTGTTCTATTTATAGATAGCCTACGCTCGTTAGCGTGTTGCGGTTACTTATTGGGTTCTGCTCGTCGATGCAAAATAGATGTGCGTCTGTTCTCTAGGAATCACCAGACGTTATACAAGAAGATGTTACCATATGTACACAACGCCCTTGCACTCAATAACTATCAAGTTTCCGAAGTGAATTTGTCGACCTCGAGTACGTTCTCACTATAAAATTATTATTGCTAATTTTCAGTCTCTCATCCATTAGTACGTCGAGGTTTATTGATATAGAAATATACCACAGGTGATGGGGCTGCTATTGTTTGTCGGTACTAACCGAAATTAAAGTTTTCCATCTGGTTGCAGGATAGGCAGTGCAGGTGTACTTGTAAGACAACTGTTGGCCCTTATCTACGTCGAATAACTTTTGACCAACAGTGGTCTTCTAGCCTTGGAGTTATGTATGGATTGTCAGTCAATTGATGTCGTCGTCGCGATATGGCGAAAAGCTGGTAGAACATTCCGTTGTTGGCACGAAGAGAACAAGACGGGAAACCTTGTTTGCCACGTTTGTTGTTGTCGCTCTTTGATGGATGCCCGTCCAAGAGACGTCGTGGTAATGACTCGTAGTCGAGTCGTAGACACAGAGCCATTGGGCATGGAGAATGCGGCGGCGTTTGGACGCGCCCCTTCTCCCTCCTCGTCTATCTCCAACAACACAAACCACCTTCAGTGGCCGAAGAAGGAGGAGGAGGAGGCAAACAAGTGAATAAAAGAGAGGGAGAAGGAGTCCCAGCTCAGCTTTGCTGGGTATAACGGAGCCGTTGGTCCGTCTTGTTCCTCAATTGCCAGCCGGATTGCCAGCTACCAAGTCGCACAACAACAACAACAACAACCAAACTTCCCTATTTATTCCACCCAACACGTCCGGCCCGCCAACACAAACACAGCACACTTTGATTGTCCAAATTAACGAGTACAGCAAGCGCAAAAAGAAACAGATAAGGAAACCAGATTCCTTCTTTTTCTCCTCTCTTGTTGGTTCTACAGCCTTTTTGCTTTCGACGTTTCTCTTTTTCTCTCCTTTTCTTATTTGAATAGGCACTTAGTGCCTGACTGTGTGTGTGTGTAAACGTGTGTGCCAGAGTGTGCCTGTGTGTCTAGTGAACTGGTCTCCCAGTGACTGGCGAACTCGCGACCAGGTTGGATCAACCTTAAAAAACTCTCGCCGGTCCATTTCAGCCAGAAAATACGAAAGGCCCGTCGTTTTCTTCCAAAAAAAACTGTTCAATCGCATCTTTCGGATCAACAGGATCCTCATTTTCATCATCGCACTATACTACCAGGCGGATCGTCGGACAACAAGAAACGACCCGCATCCCACATCAACAGTATATAGCATCCGGTAGGTCATGATTACGTTATCTACCAAGTTATTTGTTGTCATTTACATTGATAAATTTGTTCGTCTCTGTATTGGGATAAAAAATTTTGGGGTTCATGCAGAGATACATCGGGCCGAAGACGGCGTAGATTGAGAGCGAAACAAAAGTTAAAGATGGCGTTCCCAATTTTCTTGAGAGATACCAGTTTGTGCCGAAGGGATCGCTGAATGTAAATCCATGATCAATTCACACCTACAAGTTCGTGATTAGTTGGCCAAGAAAAATTAAGGGCAGACAACAAGGTCTCAAAGGTCTAACACTCCGTGTCTCTTTCGGGTTGTTGGTTCTCGTTTCAGAACAAACGACAGAAGGTTGCGAACCCCAACAGCAAGTTTTTTTTTCTCCCAGCATATGTATTTAAATACCTGACACAAAAACGAAGGGTGCGTTGGTACCGGAAATTACCTTGTCTGACCTAAAGAAAAGAAATCATCTGATAACATTGGTTGTCACACGAGCAGAAACGTGTGACATCGTCACCCGTTGGCCGGCAGTTTTAGCCTACAAAAGACCTATTGAATAGCCTACAATCTATTTAACTTTCCAAGTGACATTATCACGATGTTGGGATTCTATTGTCCCGTCGCTGCTCCCACTATTTTCTTAGGTTATCATCCGGATTTCGCTTGGTAACAAAAGGAGCTACTGCTGCCCGTCCCTAAAAAAATGGAAAACGAAAAATATTATGTTAGAAATCCTAACAAGCCCAAAAAGGGAATATAAAATGTTGATTTTGGGTTCTCGTGCCACTAGCTTAGCACTTCCAATGTCTTTATCTCGCCTCGTAGTGACGTGGGCTTTTGTCTACGCGCCATTGTTGCGCAGGGTTCGGCCAATCAAATCATTGTTGTACCTGGACATGGACTAGCTATATAACTTGTGTCAAGCCCAATGGCCGCTACTAACCTAGTACAAGTAAACAAGAACAAAAATAGCAGTAGCAAGAGTGACGATGACGGCAACAAAAGACAACTTCTTTTCCTTCCCAATTCAAGTGCTGGCTTTTTATTGCCAGCCGTCCTCTTTTGTTTAGCTGTCTATTCGACTCCGACCGCGGTTCCTCTCTTTCTGCTTGTTCACGTTTTCCAGTCACGTGAATAAGAACGACTTCTTCTCAACTTCTCGTCACGAGATGGATAGAGAGAGCTCTTCAGCCAAAAAAAAAAACAAAAAACAAAAGACGAAGAGTCTTTTACCTGACGCGCACTCGTTAAGGTCTTTCGATAAAAGGAATAACAGCCATTTGAAAAATACAAACAGACACTTGTTCCAATGAGTAACTGGCCAGATGGATGGGCATGTTATCCTTCAGCTGGCCATGGAAATACCCAAACAGTTGGAAAAGGGGGGGGGGAATTTTTGTAAACAAAACAAAATCCTCATCTTTTCATGGAGGCCGACGAGCCGCAACAACATTTCTCCCCTAGTTTGTTGTTGAAATGTTCCCCCTCAGCTGACTGGTATGCTACACAAAATGTAGGTAGAAATTGGCGATGTTATTTGGTGTAGCTACAAGTCGTTCCTTTTTTTGCGGTTATTGTAGCCAAGAGGGACGATTTTCAACTCTAAAAAAACTTTCTTCCTACTACTAAGTCCCCGTCTTGTTTTGCTGGCAACTAGACGGTGTTGGGCCGCGCACTCATTGTCGGCTGAAACTATCCAATTTTCAAAGTTGTACCCGATGCCCCTTATTTGTGCCATGTGCGGACGTGACTGGTCGTTTGTTTTGATGTTGCATGATGTAATGACTTTCGTGGTCTTTTTGAAATTTTCTCGGCTTTTTAACGGCCGCTTATCACGATCCTGGATTGGGTTGTCCTGGAGCCTTGAAGCTCGCGTCGTCGTCCCGTTTTCAGGCAAAAGCAATGAGCTCGTTGTTGGGGTAACATTCTGTATGCTACACCACCATGTTCAGTGTGTGTATGCGTTCTTCTCTTACCTGTTACTCTGGAATTCTGTTTTTGGAAATCTAACGAGCCAATGACAGAAAATGAGACCCCAAAACGGAGAGAGAGACGCCAACCTGGAAAGACTGCGGGCGTTACTGAAACTGGTTCGCGGCTGTTTCTTTTTCTTGTTTCTTTTCCTTCTAGATTCGATGCCAACCAATTGGAGAAATTCCATTCTCCAAAAATGTTGCGATTCGCAAATTCGGAAGAAACATGTCGGCCAACAGAATGGACAAGAGTCGAGATATTCACTCATTTTGTTTGGCAGCACTTCTCTCCTCTTCCTATTATTGGAGCATCTTCTCTTTGATAACCATTCGACTCACGTTCTTTTCACTGTTGTCGATAAATCACGCCAGAGCTTTAACATAATATTGTAATATATCCTTCAAACATTTCTTCCTCTTGTTCCTTCTTATGGACCACCCTCCGTGACTTGACTTATTCCTTTTATCTTTTGTTTTTCATCATCTCCTCCTTCCTTTCTCTCATTTCATTTTCTTGTCTAAGTAGCACGAAGGACGGTACCTTTTTTAAAGATGTACCCTACGACCCGAGATACGATGCTCAGATGAAAATTTATAGATAAAGGAAGGGTAGCCAAGCCGCACCTCCCATTAGAGAGATAAATAATTTGATTCTAGATAGGATGGCCAGCAGCGGCCTAGCGACCTACCGTAATATAAATCTTGATGGCGTGGATACGTATTGTTTGTTGGTTTATTTCGTTTTTTATGTGCTTTTATTTTCCCCCTTTTTAATATTTCCTTTCGCGTTTACCGTTTTATTTTGTACTCTATGAACTTCAGACTCTCCTAGACTTGGAAATCTAATAACCAGCTGCGATTCGTTTTTTTGGAGGTTCGTTTTTTAGGTTTTCGTTCTCTCTTGGCCTATAGGTCCTTGGGTTTACGGAGGGGGATACCCTCCTGATGACATAATTTTTCCAACATGGAATTTGTTTTCGTAAATAAATATGCACTCCTCAATGGGGGGTTCAGAAAGTTGGGAGTTTCTGAATTGAAATCCAAAAAAAACAGCCGGCGTGTTCTGCGCACCTGGTGCGAAAAAGACGGGCGCAAGCTAGAGGAATTGTCTTTCCATTTCTCTCGTCTTTTCGCGCAACCAATCAAAAGACAACGATAACAACGAATTTAATATTACCAAAGGAATGTCTCAAAGGGTACAGCAGCAAAGTTACAACTTGTCCAATCCCCAGCATCTACTACGGCTTAGATAATCAGCGTGCTTGCGTGTGAAGTGTGAACTCGGCTTCGAGTTGACTAGTTCAACCGGTTCGTCTCTCTTTCACTCTGCCTTTTTTCTTTTTATTTTTCGTTCTTTTGGCGACGGTTCAATTGCTGGCGCGCTAAATTAATATCAAGCGCCAGCGAGGAAATATTGAGACTATCACCTTTAATGCTACCATTGGTACCTGTTGGCCTTCGTGGTGGTGAGCCTTAAGATTATTTGAGCTTCCACTTTTTCAACAGAATCCAACCAACAACCATTTCCGTTTTGTTTTTATCTTCGTTTCTTCACTCTTGTTGTTTGTTTTTTTCTCACATGGGTACAAGTCAATTTCCGTTGTGCCAGTAGACTGAACCGACGTATAACAGATAGCCAACCATAGGGGAAAGAAAACCCAAGTGGGAAAGGAATGATACAGGACAAAACAGAGTCTTCAAACCTCTACTCGTAAATGTGCTTCTATTACAGTATGTAGTAGTATGACCAGTTTTTTTCTTCTTTCTTTTTTTTACACCTTTGCACCTTGGAGGATGGTGTTGGGTTCGCGAACGGGAAGCAGTTTGCCTGGTCAGAAGGTGGAAACGGCCATAAAACGATGGGAATAAGTGAGAGGAAACATGCTGTCCGGCGCAAAGTATTTTTCAAGAAAAAAAAGTGTCGTTAAAGTTAAAAAGAAAAAAAATGTTAGAATTTTTTTAAAACTCAAATTATGTTGTCGGAAAAAAAAAGAAATCTGCTAGGCCTTTTGTCCTTTTGTACTCGTAGTCTTGCTTTTCCCTCTTTTACTGCGAGGTATGGGGGCGGACTGGTCAACTTTTGCTGGCAAAAGTGAAATAAAAATGAATATAAAATCTGATATAACAAACTGCGCAAAAGCGCCAGCTGGCCGCGCTAAGCTTGCAAGCACTTGCACCCAAGGCAGAACCAAAAGAATTACACATATTTTTTTTGTAGTTTACAAAATGATGTACTGTAATCCTCGCAAAGGCCGAACTCTATGGCTTGGACACGCTATTCAGTTTAAATGGTCACGTAGACATCTTGCGGGAAGACGTTCGCTCCAGGTGGCCAACGCACGTACCCAAAGAGTAAAGAATTAAAGAGTTAGAAAAAATACGTGCAGGTGCGGCGTTATATTATAAGAATGCCAAGGGGTTGGCAGGGAAATGGGAAGGGGGGGAGGTGAAATAACCAACTGGAAGTTTCCGAAGAGAGGAAATAATATTTGGAAGCAGCCACACAGCACAAAAATTCATCGACTTTCGACTGTGAAAGAGTGCGAACGTGCAAGCTTTATCGGCGTTCCAAGGACGACCTCGGAAAACATTTTTCGAAATCCAAATGTCTAATGTACGAAGTCATCCAGCGTGCCGTTTTACTGTATTTCATTCATTCAGTTTAGTTGTGTAATACTACTGTGATCCTGCGACTTATTGTGCGTGCTATGTGTGTTCTATTGCAGATTCATTTTGGACGTGAGCTGACGGGAGGAAATGATTCGAGATTGATGATGTCGCATCGTCCATCCGAAGCCGTGACGAAAATGATGATCAGAGCCGTCTTGCTATGCCTTGCCTTGTGGACCGGTGTATGCCGCGCCAACTCGGCCATCGCCTCCTTCCGACTAAACATCAGCGACATCGATCTTTTGCGCTTCATGGCTCCCATGGAGGCCACTGATGGTTCAGAGTCTTGCCCCAATGACGACGACACCTTCAGCTTCGCTGATCCAGGATGGCCGGATCAGACGAACGGCACCGGCGGCAGGTCGCCGGTCCGTCAACGCTACAGCCAGTCCAACTATCTCATCTCGTCAGGTGAATTGATTAGAGCCAGAGAGAGCACATGTTCCCTATATAAACATTTTAACAATTTCTCACTTATCAATTGCACATCTTGACGATTCTTATCACTTGGAGTGGAATTTCGAAACAAAAAACAAATTCCCTTTGATAAACGTGGGCGGATTCGTACTATAGCGCAGCACGGAAGCCGAGGTTAGATTCTTATCGGTCTTCTGTGCCAAGCCCGTAAAAGTCATGCTGGCGCTCCTTTTTTGTCAGCGGAGACTTTTTTTGCGAATTGATTCGCAGCTGTCAAACGTCAACAAAAAAGACGGGCCACGCGTTTTTTGTATTGAAAGATGGGCATTGATCCAAGTAGGATCATACTGGCTCGTCGTGCAAACTTTTCAAATAAGAAGAAGGCGCGCCGTCGCCGCCATTACCATTATTATCCGACGGCACATCGGTTTCCCCCCCCCCCTCTCTCTCTCTGTTAAGAATCATTAAATAATGCCAGAAGTATGTGGCGCTCCTTTCAGCGAGTTCAATGCTCGTGAAATGTAGAGCTCCGCAGTGGACCGCCATCATAGATTTATAGCTTCCATTACCCTGATCTGAATTTTAAAACGCGGCTACTCACCGCACGATATCAATCTTGAATAACACATTTTTTTGTTTTGTTTCTCGTTTTTTGTTTTGTTTTGTTCTCCTGTTGTGTCTGTCGCTTCTTTGCTTCGTCGTACGTTTCCCCACTGGCGCATTTCATATTCGTAACGCGACGTCCAGCAGACCAGCCAGTTACGGACCCTAAAGTGCCGTTGACCATCGGTTACCTGAGTTCTTACCTGAGCAGCAAGATGACGCTGGGCGCCATCCCGCTAGCCATCGAGACCATCAACAACGACCCGAATCTCCTGCCAGGGCGCAAGCTCCAATTCGTCGCGGCCGACATCGGCAATCCGGGTATGTCTCGGCCTACTCCTTGTGAAATGAACCACTCCAAGTCTGACCAAAAAACTATCTATCCATCGCCCACACGTAACACACTCTACTTTTTTGTTTGGGGTTGGGCAACATTTTTTTTTTCTTTAAAGATGAGACAAAAGAGAGCGATCAAATAATATTGAAGAATCCATAACGTGTAGTAGGGAACGACGGACTGACGGCCCTAGCTATCCGGCGGATGACCGAAATGAGGGACAACAACTCGACAATCGCATTCATCGGGCCCGACGGACAGTGCGCAGCTGAAGCCCTGGTGGCAGCCGCCTGGAACCTACCCATGATTACTCACGTAATGATAATGAACGCATAATTCGTTCGCCTCTTTTTTCCCTACTTTTTTTCTGTTTGATGTCTCAAGCGCATCTGGCCTGGAGTCGGCTTGAAGTAGTCAAGTGCACAGCGAAACAAACCACTTAGGTCTCTTATTGTCCCGGAGCTGGCCAAGTGCACTAGACGTGGTTATAACGGGCACGTGCATACTGTTTACCCAACGGATGTTAATTCGTCGAGGCTTTCCATATCATTTGGTCTTAGTTCTATATCTTGTTGTAGCTCTTTTCATTCCTGCTCGAGATGACCGTAATTAAATGCAAATGAAGGGAGCAATTTATTCGGATCGGCTTCGACAGCGCAAGACTTTCTCTCCCGTCTTGTTTTCTTTTCTATCTCTATTTTGGTTTGATGAGGGCAAGGGTAGCTTTCTGTGTGTCCGACAGCGGTCATCCATCTTTCCCCGTGCGCGTTCTTCTTCTTATATCCTTCTTTCAACTTTGTTCTCGTCAGGTCAGGTTACCGTAATATTCCGATTGTTGCCCCGTCCAACCGTTCCGTTGTGTTTTGCTTTCCTCCACTGCGAACGATACGTCACTGCTTTTGAAATGATCAGCGCCAAGGAGTATAGTGTTTGTGCTCTTTCTCCTTCTGAAGCTGATCTACGCCCCGTTGTCGAATCGATCATTCTCATCGAGCGACCCCGTGAGCCGACTTTGCTATACGCCCATTTCCGCCAAGCAACAACCTTGTTTGAGATTTAGACCAAAATAACTCGGCTATTCATCGCATCACTGAAAAACTTTCTTATTCATCTCTTCTTTTCCTCATTAAAATTTTGTTTTTTTCCCTGAACACCTAATCAATAAAGTCTTGGATTGTTAACCTCGTGCAGAAATGCTCGGAAACGAAGCTGTCGGAAATGCCGCAAACGTACTTTACATTTGCCAGAACACTGCCCCCTTCCTCCAAGATCTCCAAGTCGGTCATGGCTTTGCTGGAGAAGTTTGGCTGGAACAAACTGATCATCATCGTTGGTAGGAGGAACGAATGGATTCAGATCAAAGATGCCATCAAGGTATTTTCTTGTCGTCGAGATGGGACGACATTGTGGTTAACCATTGCATTTGTCAATCGATCGCAGGATTCCGCCAGAGATAAGAACATTGACGTGACTGACGTGATTCACTTGGACGATTACATTCCAGCTCAAGTTGAAACGATCAACAAAATTGCAGAAGAGACTTACAAACGCACTCGCAGTAAGTCGTCGTGAATCCAGAAACAGTTATTCATGTACGTAGATTCTTATCGTCATTTCTCCTCTAGTTTACCTGTTTATCGGTGAACACATCGCCCTGGTTGACTTTGTCAAAGCTCTACATGGATTGAAAGCCCTGGCACAAGGACACTACATGGTCATCTCTATCGACGATTTTATCTACGATCCAGAGAGCAACGCCCAAGAATACACCAGTCGCAGTAAGAGACAAAGAAATTCAGCAAAATTTATCGACGGTGTTTAACCGTGTTGTGAATTTTTTTGGATCAATAGATTATCTAGATCCTTATCTACCCGCTATGAAAAAAGATGACCAAATCGAAGCTTTCCGTTCGGTCCTAAAAGTTACGCCGTCTCATCCGCGCAATCCCGATTTCAAGTAAATCAATGATAAAAATGTTAAGTACTGTTCGGTGTTGGCCTAATATAAAATTCCGTTTTTGCAGGAAAGTTCTGGCCAAAATTAAAGAATACTCAACTCGCCCCCTTTCTGCGTGCCTTACCACCCCGATCATCTTCAATGACATCGAAGTGCCAATCCATGCTTACCACGCCTACGATGCTGTTATGATCTACCAAAGCCTTAACAGAAGCCCTGAAAGATGGATACGATCCTCGTAACGGCACGGCCATCATGGAACGGATCCGCAATCGTCCTTACCATTCAGTTTTGGGATTTGATGTAAGTAAAGAAACATTAACCTGTCTAAACCGACCAACCTTATATTTTCTAATGTTTCTTCCAAGGTCTTTATCGACTCAAACGGCGATGCGGAAGGCAATTACACAGTTGTTTCAATGCTTCCCTTTCACGGCAAGCGGTCTGAAGCAACGGAGGGTGTCGAGCCAATGAATTACGTTATGCAACCAGTTGGGTATTTCCAGTACAATGCAACAAGCACGTCGCCAAACGATTTGCCTGTAAGTTTCCTTGTTCTAACCTAACCTTGATTAGTTTCTATAGGCACTTGATTAAGTGAAATTGTTTCATTGTCTTTTAATGTTTACGATCGTGTATTGTTTCTCTTCAGGTGTTTCGCTACTTTCATCCGAATCGTCCAATCGATTGGTTTGGATCAGGTCCGCCTATTCCGGAACCACCGTGCGGATTCGGGGAATTGAAAAATGTGTCCACCTTAGCGAACCCGATTGGAGGAGCTTCGTTATTTGTACCGTCTCCGGTGTAGTGCTTATTGTAGCGATTGGCTTGGTTTCCAGGTAAGACTTTCCTTCGATGATCTATTGAAACGTCAATATTTAAGCTATTATTTTTCTACTAGACATTATCGCTACGAACACAAGCTGGCTTGCTTACTCTGGAAGGTAGACATTCGTGAGGTCATCATCACTAACTTCCCCGACAGCGGCAACGACTCTACTTCTTCTTCGCTGACTGTGACGTCTGGCCATTCAGTGACTCGTCGTTCCTCTTGATGACGTTTGGCGGCCATCACGGCTCTAATAACAACAACAGCAGTAACGGAAGCATCGGGCCGTCACCAGGCGTTAAAGGGGATCAACTGGTGACTTGGGTCTGAAACAGGTGTACACCAGAACCGGCAGTTATAGGGGAACGTAGTGGCCATCAAAGCCATCAGTCACAAGAATGTTGATCTGACCAGAAACGTCCTGAAACTGAAACAAATGACCGAGATACGCCACGAAAATATCGTCTCCTTCATCGGGGCATCGGTTGAGTATGCCGGAGTTTCATTCTGACGGCCTACTGCCCGCGCAGTAGTTTGGAAGATGTCCTCCATAACCCAGATTTCAAATTGGATACCATCTTCATCGCTTCTCTAGTAGCTGATTTGATCAAGGTGTGTTTCGATTAAATGATTCACTCTTTAGATATCATCAAATAACAACTTTTCCTTTACAACAGGGAATGATCTTTCTCCACGATAGTGAAATTGTTTCACATGGAAACCTGAAGTCGTCCAATTGTTTGGTCGACTCGCGTTGGGTTCTACAGATCACCGATTTCGGCCTACACGAACTCAAAGGTAAGTTGGCAAAATTTGAAAAGAAATAAGAATGTTACTTAATTTTAAAATGTATCCATGTTTAGCCTCGAGTCATGAAGCTCGAATGAGAATGCAATGTGCCAAACGGCTGTTATGGAAGGCGCCGGAACTGTTGCGTAACCACAATCCCCCACCGCGCGGAACCCAGAAGGGTGACGTCTTCTCCTTTGGCATCATTCTCTATGAAATTATCGGTCGTAAAGGACCCTGGGGTGACTTGCTGTACACCATGTCGCCCAAAGGTAAATTAGTGAACATTTGTTTGTCTACCTAAACAAGTGCCATGTGCTGAGCGAGTTGATTTGGCTGGACAGAAATCGTGGAGAGGATGGCCCACCCGGAGTAGTTCTTTTATAAATTCTTCAGACCACCCATTTCTCAATTAGACTGC